>CAKJVB030000043.1:67500-134610 GCA_918026665.1 Diabrotica balteata | reverse complement strand
AGTTGGATAGAACTTCACTGCTGGACGGACCCGTTGTCGCATAGATTCTCTTACATTCAAACGTTGTTGGGTCAATTTATGGGCGTAGGTTAATTCTGAAGTAGATATGTTAAGTAGCGTTTCCAAATAATCGATGTTTATTATTTGATCATCAATAATGAATCCATGGTCCATTAAGTGATTTCTTACAAGTTTTATCAAATGTGGAATATCTACAAAACAAAAATCTTTAAAGTTTCGTCACATGGATGAACGAAAAAGCAATTTTTATCGTATCCGACCTTTAGTTTATTCCACAACGAAATATTTCCAGGACCCATATCACTTGTAATGGAAACCACAATGAAATTCGCTTGGTAAAGTTCAGAAGTAATTTCAAGTTCAAGAATTTCTTTAAATATTTGTTGATCAAATTGGTATTACAAGGGTTGTTTCCAATTTGAAATTAATCCGCGTGCCATAACTGACAAGCGTTGTGTGGTCCAACAGCCTGCTCTTGTTTTTTCTCTATATCCATTTTATTTGAGACATAAATTTCATCGAATGTAAAAACACATAGCCGATCAAGAATATTGAAATCGGATGACTTTTTCTTCATTAGTGTTAACACTTTTTAAAATCCCCCCGTTGACATCAAAATTGCTAGCCCATTTAGCATGTTTAGCATTCTTAATGTCGACAGAGCTGGTAATGGATAATTGAATCGCTATATGCAGAAACAACACATGTCCAAAAAACGAATTTTTCAGGAGATGCAAAAAACATTATATTGTAAACAAAAATTCATTTTCGGTAAATTTGTTAGTCAAAAATGGTAAGTAAAGGTATTTTAAGACCGCACAATAGTGGTTTTAGTTTACAAATAAAAGTTGTAGTTTCTGTGATACATTTTTTAAGTGGACGTATGAGCTTTCTGCATAGCATTGATAAAAGTAATAGATAAATTTAACTCATTCGCTAAATTTTATTCATAAACCTTACAAAAAATTCTAACACAGTTAATTATTAGCAGTAGTAGGCCAAAGAAGTATTAAATTATAAAATTCTTTGTATTGTTCTTCAACAAATACGGAACATTCCGTTTTTTTTAAATTTGATTGGCACTTTTCCTAATGGATAGGCAGGTTTCGATGGTAAAACGATACCAATTTTTCCAGGCTGTTGTAGCGGAAATGTATGTTTGAAGGAGCCATCTATAAACTCGGAAGCAGCAACAATACCCCTTTTTCCACTCTCGTAAATAAACTGTGAAAATTTGCTGATATTGAAGTGTACTTTTGCATTTCGTGCTGTAATTCTGGAAGCAGTTTTTTCTGATATGGAGTTTTTCTTATATAAAGTAGGCCACCAATCTTTAAAATTAATCAATCTTCTGTTTTTACTTCTTTTACAGAAAATTTTTTTCTTATGTTACTGCTAGTTATAATCATTTCGGTTATTTGATGGACCGTAAAAATTCTGTCGAATTTTCTCATGTTGCTCTTTACAGTTGCAAAAGCCCTATCACAGGGGAGAAAAGAATGTCCTCTAACTGGAAAATAGTTATAATTTTCGAAAATCTAGCACTGTCCGTTAGAGAAAGGAGCATGCGAATTGTGTGATTTTTATTTTGTCCTCAGTAGTTGTCACTATATAAATGAAGTTCGTTTATATTGTCTGAAATTTCGTTTAGATAATCCAAAGAAACGAACAAATTTCATTACCGGTTTTTTTTTACCTTCACCTTCATGGTAAATAAACATTCTAGTAGTATTGTCTTTGATATTGTGGATACAGAATACAGAGACTGTTAATTGTTGATAATAAAAGACCTCCCCTACAGGTGTTTTTTACAACTGAATATTCTGCATAAAGTCGAATGCTAATATGTTATCAATGTTGGGACCATCACTTTCAATTTGGTGTAAAATTTTTTACTCCGACGCTTATGGACCATAAGTTCCGCCACTGGTGCTCGTTTAGCGGTTTTATTTAAATTGGGGTCTTTTATCTTATTATTCAATGTCTCACAAGTTGAACAGACATCAATTTATGGTCGACCAAATCTAAGAGAAAAGTTTCTCTAAAAAATCTCGTGTAATAAGGAAAACTTATTTTTAACCCAGGATGTTTCTTCTTAAATAAGTCAAACATTATTTTAAGATTTAACTGACTGTCAAGGTATTTAATTTCTTGATTGGAATAATGACTGATTTTAACTGGGAATGATTAGACGTGCTGGCGAACGGCGGATTGGACATCTTCTACTAATTTATTGACACTTGGATTAAGACCACGCAGATCTCTTGCAGATTTTCCGAGAACAGCAAGATCTCTAAATCTTTTAACTCGATTTATGGTAATAGCAAAACTGAAGTAAAGGCATTTAAACAAACTTCAGTTCTAAAAGTGCTTTTATATATAAAATATTTAAAGGCATTGGACTTCGGTTTATTTATAACATGAAGCCTAGCGCGTCGCCTCTGTATGTTGCAAACTTTTATTAGTCCTTGTAAAAATATATCTTGGTTATCTTTACAATCCAAACAGTGTCGAAACATTTTCGTTTGCACCTTAAAAAAAAGGAAAAATCGATAAATTAACATACGTGAAATTATTATGTAAGTAATATTACCTACAAGGCGGACCTAACTTTTTAACAGGAATGTCTCTCTTGTAATTCCTGTATGGTTTACCTTTTGTACGTGACTTTTTAATAATATTTCGTTGGTAATTTTCAGGAACAGCTTTCCTCTTTTTGTGGGTAGTAACTTTCCACGACACTCGTTTCCATTTTACACTATTTCTAATAACAAATGAAGGGTACAGGCAAAGAAGGTGATATGTCAAAAAAAAACAAGTTTCGAGAAAAACGGTTTTAAAGGTTTGGACTCTCTGGTGTTTGTTTATTAGAGGAAAATAAAAAGTGACAAATTTTTTAATAATGTATTGGAATGTTACCTATTAGACAGTTAAATGTGAATAGCCAAAATACAAATGCATAAAAAGTAATAAAACATTTTGTAGAAAATTGCAATTTTTACAGGGCAAAAAGGTGTTTTGTCAAATAACTTAATATTATAGACTACTTACTAAACATAATATTTTTATTATTTAATATTTTATTATTTAATATTTAATATTACATAATATTTTATATACAGTAAACTTAAAATGTAGGTAAATAAAACTAAAGGTGTCCTTATGAAAAAGAGAATGTGGTAAAATTTTTCAGGTATAGAGTGCTTTATTCATCCTAGAACAAAAAAAATTAGGGTCAATTCGTATATAGATGAGGTTGTCTAGCTTACCGCAATAATCATAAAGCTCAAAGGTCATCAGTTTGTCTTCTACAAATATGGCAACTGGTTAAAGTAGTCTTGAGCCGCTGAGCCACAACATATCTTCAGCTCTTGGAGATTTTTCCATTTCATCTTACTAATGGGTAAAAGCGCTAAAAGAAATTTTCCTGTTACAGAAATATTTCAAAGGTAAAAATGTGTATCTTACTTTTATACAAGTGATCAGGCAGTTCAAACTGGTTGCCTTCTAATTTGATTTTAGTTTTAAATTTGGGATCAGTAACAACAGTAGTTTCCCACGCACCATTGTAGCTGTCTCGGTGAAGTATCATCCTTGGATGTTCTTTTTCTATTTTCATTTCCCTAATCGGCCTAGAAGGAAATGAACATGTTCCTCTATAACGTCTACTCAAGAATGTTGTCCAGGTTCTGAAGTACGTTTGGTTAACGTTTTCTACTTGAAAAGGAGAGGGTTTCTTTCTAGCCAGTCGGAATTCTTCCTGCCATTGTTCTGGGAGTTCCACTCGTGTTTTTTGATTTATTAATCCAAAATCTTTATCACACTCCATGTACGAATGGCCTCTAATTTGAAAAGTAACCTTAATCAAATCTAGTCTTTTTTCTACATGCACTACATAGTGTAGAAAACGAAACATAGTGTAATTTTTGTTCTGTCCACCACAGGAATCGCAGAATATTTCTAGTTCACGAACTTCAGGGTTAAGATAATTATATACAAAATGATGTAGCAAAGAGCAGACATCATCACTCCCTTTTTTTCCAACTGTTTCGGGATAAATCTAAAATATGCTTTGTGATGTAGACAAAACATGGATATTGAATGCATATATAGACAACTGCCTTTTATAATAGACGTCACTCGTACTAATATTCGGAACCGGAAGATTTTTTGCAAAATCGATGCAGATTGCTTCCGTGTAAATCAACTTCTGGCTACGTGTTCTTGCGTCCCTCTTTCTTTTATAAAATTGTTCTGCTTTAGTTTGTGTAATTTATTCTCTATGTTTAACCGGTTTATATCTGCCTCTAGTTTTTGCCTCAGATTTTCTGTTTGCGATAAATTGAGTTTTTCAGCTTCTAGACTTTTAATCTTAGCTAAATATTCGTCGCATTGACTACATGTGTCAGATGTAGGGTATCCAAATGATATGTTGAACTCGGTTGAAAAAATGGTCCTATAAGTTTCATATGATACATTCTCATTTGGAAACTTTTCACAGAACATATTAAACATTTTTTTAATATTCAGTTCTTCTGGTAGGTATACCTTAGCCGTATCATGCATACTGTAATGACTTTAACGACCTCTAAACGATCCAATATGACTTTTTATCGTACTTTTTGCTTCAATAGAGAGCTTGTGTGGCCGATTAGTGTGCTTACGTCTACGATCTTTTGGTGCATCTCCTGTTAGTTTTAATGATTGCTGCAGCACGGCTAACTTTCTTCGGCCTATTCCATGTATAGATATAAATGCCTTTTTACATATTTCAACATCTTCGGCATGACCATTTATATTGTCTACAACTCTTACACGGTACCGGAAGGAAGCATCGTGAAGAAGAGCATCTCGTTCTTGTTGCCTTGGTCTTCGTTGTTTGATTGGAAGGGTCGTTATCAAACCACATAGATATATATTCTGCTCATCAACTGAGTTGAGTAGATTAAACTCTGGATGATTTTGTTCCTAGCATTTTCTGGTACACGCTCGAAACACTTTAATCTCTTACACTACAGTACTCACCCATAGTATGGCTTCTCAAATTTAATAACTTATTTACATTACTCAATTTTCCATACTTCTTTCTTTTTTTACTATTTCTATTTGAAGGCGAAATGTCGTTATCAACGATTTCAGGGTCAATTCTCTCCATTACTTAGTTTTTGTAATAAACACAAGTTCACTGAGGAAAACACGTTTGTTTACTAAATTTGCTGGAATTTGCCGACGTAATAGCATCAGCCGACGCCTACGTGTACATCCTGACAAATCACTTTGTTCGCCGGGACCGCGCGGACTTGCCACCTTCTTAGCCTGACTAGAGAAACTCATTTTCTGCAAAAATTGACATAACACCTTCTTTGCTGTACCCTTCAAATCACTTCAAACAAGAACTCAAAACACACTATGCGTAACGACTACATAGATTATGATTAAATTTCTTAGTTTCTCGTAGAAATAACCGATTGCATAGCTGTTCTAAGCATAGCGCGCACATCTAATCTGTTACTCGGCAGAAACCTCGCGTGGCCAGGGCTCGTGTTGTTTCTGCTGATTACCAAATAAATATATCGTTGACTACTAGTAAAGTTAAATATGGATATGCTATTTTGCTGTAATGTGATGTAATTACGTGTGTATACTCATATTCTTCCAAAAACCGGATTTACGGAAAAATGGACATGTGTTGTTTCTGCATATAGCGATTCAATTATTTGCTGTTAAATATCGGTACGCTTTCGGACTTACGCTTCGCAATGAAATTGATGAAGCGATATCTTTTGTCGACCAACGAACCCTTATTTTTTATCTGGGTTTAATAACATTTTAATTTATTATTCTGAAGCTATTTTCTTGTGGCATTTTAAATTAATTACTATTTAACTGGGAATAAGCCACAATTAAAGATAAAAATACGTTTATTGACGTTTCAATTTCCACTTCGGAAATCGTTCTCAAAATACAAACAGAAAATTAAACAAATTTTGTTTTTTGTTACAGAGTGAAAAATTCTTCTAATACTTTAATTTTATCTGACTCATTTATATTGACAATTCAGACATACATTATACATTTTAAAGTAGACGACTTTAAAATAATATTGCCAATATTGTTGAGTTGCGCTCCTGGGACGACTTTATTTATAAGATAGTTCATTCGATTACATGAAATCAACTTTATGTTGAGAATATCCGTCAAAAAAAATCATAGCATGTAATTCGTCTTTAAAAAGATAAACACATGACATGATGATAGTAAAATTCTCCCGTTGGTGCTTCCATAGTAAATTATGAGGGAAAAACCAGGCAAAAAACTTCATAATACTATCCCGAATTCAATATTGGTAACCAGATCCTACTACATTCTGCCTAGGAATTTGCGACCCAATTGGCTTCATTTAGCATAATTAGAGCCGCTTCTTTGATTTTTCTTTTTTTTATCATCCGTTTCTTTTAGGACTACATTTGAATTATTCCATTGAACCCTATGTTTAATATATATATATAATATAAATAATATATATATATATATATATATATATATATATATATATATATATTTAAATATTTAAATTCATTTGAGGTTCTGGTTCCAATTTTTACACAATTGTATATATATATATATATATATATATATATATATATATATATATATATATATATACAATTGTGTAAAAATTGGAACCAGAACCTCAAATGAATTTAAAGTCACTAAAGGCCTAAAGCAAGGATGCTGTTTGTCACCGACACTCTTTAAAATATACGTTCAAGAAGCATTGAGGAATTGGAGAATTAAATGTAGATTTATGGGCATCGAAGTGGGACAAGAAACTCTGTATACATTGTTGTTTGCAGATGATCAGGTGGTGGTTGCAACCGATGAGGAAGATATAAATTATATGAATCGAAAATTATTTGAGGAATATGCCAAATGGGAGCTTACTGTGAACATAAGCAAAACAGAATATTTAAAAATTGGAGGAAATACCACAGATCTGAGGCTTGAAAACGCAGTCATAAAAGGCTGCAACCAGTATAAATATCTAGGAAGCATCATATCAGCAGATGGCAGAGTTAAGATAGATGTACAAAACCGAATAACCCAAGGGAAAAAATGCATCCGAATACTGAATTCAGTACTGTGGTCTAATAAAATAAAGACGCATACCAAACTTCGCGTATACAGAGCAATTCTGCCCTCCTAAGGAAAACCACAGCATCTACACTACTCATAATAATGAGTTAATGGACTTTAAAGAATCTGAAACTTTTAAAAAGTGAAAAAATTGTAACATCGATGCAGATTGAAATGATTTCACTTTATATCAATAAAACTGTAAATAAACTATGTTTTTTTAAAAAAGGGCAGTAGTTTATCCTAATTTTTCGCTTACCATGGCAGATACTGGGAAAAAATTATAAGTAATATTATGAATTGCTAAGTAAAACTACAGCATCTACTGATGTTATGATTATGCGGTGTTTTTTCTTAGTATAATGTCAAAGAAAACATAATTAAACAACAAAATTGGTTTTTGAATAATTTATTAAAACTGTCTATCTAATAATAAAACATATTTATTGGACAGGGTAAACAAAATTTAATACAAAAGGAAAAATTTTAACACAAAAGAAATTATCTTAATCCTTATCTTCCTCAAGGTTTTGCCAAAATTGTAATCTATTTGAAGGCATTATGGTTTTCAAATTTTTAATAAGGGTTTCTTTTTTATTTTTTGATACTCCACATGGAGATGTAAATGCCTGAGGGCTGGGAAGTTTTTTCTTTAAAACTTTATTTTGAAGAAAATTCATTTCCAACACACTATCGGAGTTATTTATTAACTTGTACTTAAGATTAAATGATCCCCTGTTGGCAAACAATTTCTGTTATTTTCGACAAGTAAGGTCGAGGCTCTATTTTTTTAATTTTTGCTTGTGACGTGAAATCTTGCCACTTAAAAAAATCTGTATACTGCATTGTTTTTATTGCAACCTTTTTTGAATTTGCATTTTCAACAGCTGTCACAAAATCGTTAAAATCGTAGGTTTTTTTTTGTTTTTTTAAAGATAGTTCCACCTGATGGTGGAAGCTATCGGCGGACATAAAGGTGTGCCCTGGTTCGAAATATTTAATACAAATATCTTGAGCAGATATATCGTCAGAATTTACAATATATACAAGGAAAGATAAAAAACTCCAATTTTTGTTTTGACTTGAGCAGTTATCAACCCAAAGAACAAAATGTTCAATATCCCTGTAATGTAAAAAGAAAGCATTATATGAGCTAATTATTTCTTCTTTTCCCCGTCCGGCAATACCGTCATGCCATAGGCATGCAAATGTTTTTTGTTTTTTTCCTTTACCCAGGGGTACAAAGCTTTCATTGAATGTCGATATTCTTTGGGTAAATATTGCTTTTTTAAACATATCTATCCTTGGCAACATTATTACTTTTTGTAAGTCAACAGAGACTTTAAGGGTTGTTGATGTATAATATGGTTCATTTGTATCCAAACGATATAATTCTCTTGAATCGCTGGCACGTTGAATGTGTTCTTTCCAGCTATCACATTCACTACATGCTGGATTCAAGTTCTCAGAACAATTATGTTCTTTATTGTGTAGTTTGAATACTTCACACAATTCGCACTCTTCATGGCCCAGGTTTGTGAAAGATATGTTTTTATGTTTAAGATGCTTTCGATATACCTCATACGAGCATTGATTATGAGGGTAGGTTGCTAAATAATCTTGGTGCATGACCTCTATGGTTAAATCACTAGGCAGGTATCTACGGTACAGGGCGTGTTCACGCCTGTAATGGGATATACTGGGATTAAAACTTTCTATATGCGTATCAAGATTTAAAGTAGATATTTTGCTTTTACAAGCCGCCTTCCCACGTCCATCTTTTTTAGGGCAGATAGGAGTAGACGATTGAAACACATTTTGCCTAACGAATGCTTGAATTGGCCAATCGTTTTTCTGGTGATAACCAAGTGTTGTTAAAAAAAAGCATTTACATACATATATTTTTTCTCCTGTCTCGTTTGTTAAAAAGTATTTAAACGTGTTTTTTCTTTGAGAAGATTCAGCTTCTACTACAGTTCTTCTTTTAATGTCTTTTCGTGACAAGGAATTAAGGACAAATGTTTTTTTCTCAATCCAATTTAGTTGCCAATACATGCTATTAATAGCACTTCTTCTTTCTTCCGATATTTTTTGTAAACATTTTAACTTACACTTTTGTATGTTGCAAGGTGGTTTTACTACATGCTTTTTTTGCGTTTCTATTTTCTTGCTTTCTTTTCTTTTTTCCAAACTATCCTCAATTTTTTCGCCGTTTTCTTTTTTGTCCTTTTTTTGTGTAACCTTTGGATGAGCCTAGAAAAATAAAATGTTTAATTTCAATATTTGCTAGTTTTTTTTACTTGCCTTCAGAATTTAGCTCCGAAGGTGCTACTTTCGCTGTCAAGTTGAATTTGTGCTACTTCTACTTCTTCAGAGCGGTTTATCCTGCAGTTGTTGTGAGTTCGGAATTATGTCTTCTTGTATGTTTTTATTTTCTATGTGTTCTATATCAACTGCTAAAACAAAATAAATGTTTTACCCTTGTTATTATTAAAATAAACAAAACAATGTACCTTCAGTAGTTACGGGGTATATAAAAAAATTAAAATATTTTGATTTAAAAATATTTTGATTATTTTTCTGACTTACCTTTATTATCTATCACATGGTCATGTTCAAGTTTTGGTACTTCTTGTATAATATTAATTTCTTGGTTATTCGTAATGTCTTCTAAAATATAAAATAATATTTTATAATTTGTTATTATAAGAACATACTAAAGGATATACCTTGTATATTTATGGACTTAACTTCTCTTATGCTATAACCTTCTAGTGTTTTGGAGGTATTATTTGAAATTGAGTTGACTTCTTGTGGTTCCAGATTAAGATATGTTATTTCAATATTATTGCTGGAATTTTCTTTCGGTTTAATCATAAAACTCTGGTCTAATCTAATAAATTTCTCATCATAAACATTTTTTACAGATTCTAGATCATTTGTCGTATTTAAACCAATTGTTGCTTGAGATAACAGAACATCTTGAAGTATTTGAACACATGGTTTTCTATTCTCTTTATCAATATTTTTCAGCTCTATTCCATCTTTTGTAAAAATGGAATGCTCTTCAAGTGGATCGTTACTGAAGTTTCTGTTTGGATCGCAGTAGTTTTGGAGGCAAGAGATGTTCTCCTTTTCTTTTTTAGACCAGTCAATATTTTGTAAAATGGTAAGGTTAGGTTCAGGCTGCTCAGCGCAAGGTTGTATTTGTACCTTTTGAGCCATGCTGACTAAAAGTTTACTTCTGTTAGACATCTGCCTGTAAAGGATTTCCTTTATTAGTTATATGTACAAGCAAATTTTAAATACCATAAATGCAGTTAAAAAGACTTTGGTCATTTAAATTATCATCTTTCAACTTTGTTTTACAAAAATAAACATAAATTCATTGAAATTGATTAAAACATCTTATATTTTTTTCACTTATTTATAACACACTTGTAAAAAAGTATGTAAGGTAATCTATCCTAATCTCGACTACTTACCTTACTTGCTTTTCACCAGTAAAGAATTTACGTTGTTTCTTAATCAATTTTGAAGACACAAATTAACAACAACCGCACCATACAAAAGTTGAGAAGAAACTAAATAAATTAATAAATCGCGCCAATTACGTAGCAAAAACACCGCAATTGTGTATTACTTAGAATAAAACACAGTAACTGCAGGCTCCGTCAAGTATATGCAGGGTTTTTCCTAAGCAGTGTTGTAGTTGCGGCGTTCTTCCTTAGTTTCACGCATTTTTTCGTATATGCTAGGTTTAGTAGTTCTTTCAGAATATATATTTGGGATTGTTAATACTGTATTTTTCTTAAGTAATTATGTAATATAAACTATCTAGATCTAATTTTCGCGCCTAACTAAATTTTCATAATTTTTGCACATGCGGTGTTATTCCTAAGGACGGCAGAATTGTAGAACCAATTACCACATATGGTGCCGAATGTTGGACGATGACAAAGAATGAACGAGATAAAGTAGACGTTGTGGAAATGGATTATCTTAGAAGGTCATGTCGAGTATCGAGAATGGAAAGAATCAGGAATGAGGAAATACGAAACCGTACAGGAATTAGAGATACTCTTTCAGATAGAATACAAGGAAGGCAATTACAATGGTATGGTCACGTGATGAGAATCGAGGAGGAGCGGTGGCCAAAGAAAGTCTTAATGTATGTCCCGCCCGAAAGAAGGAAAAGGGGAAGACCACCAAATTCCTGGAGAAGAGAAATTACAAAAACAATGCAATCTAGAGGCTTAGAAGAGGGAGATTGGGAGATAGGAAAAGATGGAGGCTGAAATGCGGGGAAGCGGCAATCGCCGTAGGACCCCCGTTATATGATGATATATATTTATATATATATATATATTATATATATATATAATATATATAAATATATATATATATATATATATAATATATATATGAAACCTAGAGCTAAGATTAATATTATACTAAAATTAATATCAATCTCACCAGTCTTCCGGGTTGAAACGCGTCGATATCCATTTTGCCGAACTTTCGGCATCCTCTCTGACGCCTTCCTCAGGGCTTCGAGGGGTCTCAGTCTCCCGAGCCCCCAGACACTACTGCACTGTCACTACTACGGCTGGGAACAGGAGACGGTTCATTTATACCGTCGATGATGCGTGGCCTAGGTGGGGGTTGGCGCGAGAGTTGGTGGTAGGGTTGGCGCGAACATTTCCGACTGTGGAATTTTGATTCGAGGATGGAGGGGGCGATATTTTCTTTATGAGAGGTCTCCATGTAGAAGGTAACCGTATGGCGGCATCTCTTTTATTAAGACAATTTGGCCTTTTTTTTCATTTCTATGGCTTCTCGGATAATTCTTGGTTTATAGAAGCGAATGGGGGCTATGGTTCTGGAGTTTTCAAAATAGATTTTATGTCCTGTATGAAGATGGTGTTGACCGAGAGCTGAAATTGAATCAGAATTGCGAACATAAATGGAATGTTCATAAATCCTATTTTGGATTCTACTATTTGTTTGGCCTATATAGGATGGGGACAGTCTGCACAAGGTATTTTCATAAACTCCGTGTCGTTCATTTGGAATATTGTCTTTGATAGATCGGACAAGAGATGAAAGTTTTTGTTGGGGAGTAAATATGTTTTTTATTCCTTTTGGTTTCAGAATCCTGTCGATTTTGGTCAGTGACACCTTTGATATAAGGAAGAAAAGCTTTCATATGATAAGGGTCTGAGTCTTTGGGTTTGAAATGAGTGGGAGATTGATGTCTGTGAATGCTCTTATTGATATGATTTTCGCGTTAACCGTTTTGGATTAGGGCTTGTTTTAAACAAGAGAGCTCAGCGGGTCTACTTGCATCATCGGAAAGGCGTATTGAACTATAGACAAATGTATTAATGACCTGGAATTAATTTGTGAAGGTGGATGGTGAGAGTTGGCATGCAAGTAACGATTGGTATGTGTGGGTTTTCGATAAACAGAGTAATGGAAACCTGGTTTGGTTTTTCTTGATGAAAACATCGAGAAACGAGAAACGGTACGGATGAATCAGTTTTCACGAGGAATTCTTCCTCGTGAATATATATATATATATATATATTATAATATATCTATATATATATATATAATACTATATAAAAAATATATATATATATATATACATATATATATATATATAAATATATAATACATCCTACTATCATTGTTGGCATCGATACATTATGCTTTTACCATCATTTAGCATCGTCTTGCAAAGTAGCATCTGTATATCGACGCTACTTTACAGACCTTTTTTCTGTACTTGTTACAAGAATTTTAACCATCTCAATGATTAGAGATTTGATACCGTGTTGGTATTTTAAAATGTCCGCTTTCTTTTTTTATCCCTTACTGAGCTATATAAGTTTTATTCCAGGAAATGTTTGAGTCTAAATGATGGTACAGTGAAAATATTATATATATTTAGTTTAGGGTTTAACGGTTTACTCGCTGCCATTATATACATGAAAATGTGTATCGCACTTTCATTATCAATCATTTTAGCATCAGAAATTTTGGCATCGCTGTTGAATATAATATTACCCACTGAAATAGTAAATTTAATAATTTATATATATATATTTTTTCATCCACAAATCATTCTAGCATCTTCTTTGATTAAAAGTAACGGGTTATGATATATTGTATATTTTTGTTCCAATTGGTCCAGGTTGTGATGTACAGCACCTCAAATGATAGGATTTAACCAATAAAATACAATAAGACAGAAAAGCAGCATGTCAAAAAGGCTTATAAGTTATATATATCTTTGTTTCTATAAGTCCAATCGTGACGTACAGTATCTCAAATGATAGATTTAACCAATCGAAAACAATGAAATAGAAAAATCAAATACAGCAACATGTCAAAAGGACTTAGTCACGTATTTTTGATCCTATTTAGTCCAATCGTGACGTATAGTACCTCTAATGATAAGATTTAACGTAAAGAATACAATGGGATACAAAAATCAAATACAGCACAATGTCAAAAGGGCCTTAGTTGTATATCTTCGGTTTCTGTTAGTCCAATCATGACGTGCAGTACCTCAAATGAAAGGATTTAACAAAAAAAATACAATAAGGTACAATTAGGTAATGGAGTAGCATGTCAAAAGGGCCTTAGTTATGTACCTTCGGTCCTATTAGGCCAATAGTGACGTACGATATCTCAAATGATAGCACTTAACCAATAGAATACAATAACTTAAAATTGGAAATTAAATACAGCAACACATACAAAGAGCCTTAGTTATGTATTTTCTTTTTAGTAGCACAATCGTGACTTACAGCACCTCAAATGATAGGATTTAACCAATAGAATACAATGAGGAAGAAACATAAAATACAGCAGCATGTCAAAAGGGCCATAGATATGTTTCTGAGATCCTATTAGTCTAATCGTGACGTTTCGTACCGCAAATGATAGAATTTAACTTACGATACTATGACTTCCGAGATAAAACCACTTCGCAATCGAATTTTGTACGTCGATGTGCATGACGTCACTTGGCGATAAAAGTTTATCTTTAATTTAATAGTCTGAAGTATGTTTTATATAAAGTGCACACATTTATTTGTCAACGTACAAGATAAACGATAAAAACAATACTAAATCTGTCAAAACTCCATGCAAAACAATGTCTGCTGATATTTGTCGCCAAGTGACGTCACACGTGCAAAACAGATAGACTGATCGCGTGCGCGTGGGTTTATCTTTAGTTCATAGTATCATGAATTTAACTAATAGAATGCAATAAGATATAAAAATCAAATAGAGTAGCGTGGCGAAATGGCCTAGTTATGTGTCTTCTATCCTATTAGTCCAATCGTGACGTACAGTACCTCAAATGATAACATATAACCAATAAAATATTACGACGTAGAAATCAAATACAGCAACACGTCAAAAGAACTTTAGGTATATATCTTTGCTCCTATATATGCTGTGTCAAAAGAGCCTAGTTACGTATCTCCGGTCCTATAGATCTAATCATGATGTATAGAGCTTAAAATGATAGGATTTGACGGAGATAATTCGATGGTGGAGACAAATTAAACATGGCGGCATGTAATAACACCGTAAACTGGCAGCAATAAAACGTATTAAGCCACAGAGGTGTATGGCATATTAGTTTGATGATATTATTATTATTTGTTATTACGACAGGATTTAGCGAATAGTATACGATTACGTCATACATCTCTTTGCATACTTTTAGTTAACTACTGTACATATGATAAACGCGAAAAAGTCCAACGTTTACTGTTAGACATATGCCTCCCATTAACTGCTCACATTGACTGCTCCTTGACGCTGTGACGTGAATGGGATAAGATTTAACAAACAGAATAACAGAAAACTGAAGAAGACAGTGTATCATACGTGGAATGCATCGTGGAACGTGAAATATTGGCGTAAAATTATATGATGACCATAGATGGTTCTATAATACTCAGCAAAAAAATCCCTTTGTGAAGGTACATAGGCTTACATCTGTGCGGGAAAAAATCGATCATTCGTTCGAATTTTGGTTCGAATATTGGTTATATGCTATCATACCCAAAGGGCACCATAAAATATTTAACGTTATAATATGATATAATGTTAACGGTATAACAGTATGACAAATCTTTTGGTTTCGCACGGGAGCACGCCTATGTACCTTTACAAAGAGAGTCATGCATAACCTTTAAGTTGATCGTAATACATAACTGCAACAACACGAATGTTGACGACTTGCGTTAGTATACCCAGTGCATTCGGTACGTTTTTTAAACATGATTAGAAAATTGTTGACTGGAGGCTATTACAGAAGTTTTTAAAATTTTCGCGTATCACCGCCTTTTCTGTAAATGGGGTGAATATTGTTATACATTTAATTTTTTTCCACAATTAGTTAAATAGTTCCTGCTGGTATTTGGTCTAAGCCTACTTCTTTTCTCCATTCAAGGTATTTCTACTTCCTCTGTAAGGTGCCTTGTATATCTGTTTTGGTAATTTTCGGCTATTTCATCTCTTATAACAAAAAACAGTTGTTTCGGATACCTTTATCGCGTTTCCTTTTTTTATGGATGAGTATGCTGCCATTTTCATCGTCTACTAATTCTTGGAAGTGGAAGTGACGAAATATTTGCACAAAGTCGTTTAGAAAAAATCGAGTATTGCGTTTTGGAAACAGACAACACAAACAGAATTTAAGACTTTTCTCGGGCTTATATTCCAAATGAGGACAAATTAAGATGAACCGTCTAAATGACTACTGGAAAAGTATGGGTAACTTCTATAATAGTATTAACTTTACTAGACAATTACTGATAGCCCATATTAAGAAATAACCGAATAGACAATCCCCACTTGTCAAAGAAACTAAAAAAAAACGTAAAGTGGTCAGTATTTACAGTCCTGAAGGAATATGTGTGACCAAGTGCAGAGATAAACAAGACATAATTACTATTTAAATGGGAATAAGCCACAATTAAAGGTTAAAGTACGTTATTGGCATTTCAATTTCCAATTCGGAAACCGTTCTCAAAATACAAACGTATTTTCGTATTTTGCCGAAAAACCCTCAATTATTTTGCAGTAATTTTATACATTGTAATAACTTCGTTTGTACATATTGACATTTAATATAATTTAAATTGGGGCAGTTAATAAGTTATTAAAGTGTGGTATATTTCACATAGATCACAAGTTATCCAATTTGTTTATCCCAAAGAGCGATTATCTAAACGACTGTACTTGCCACAGATAGTCACTCTGTACTCTGTATACACACGTGTATTCTGTAAATCGAACTCGCTTTTATAAGGGTTCATTTTCTCAACGGAAAAATTTAGTAAGATATGTCAAAATAGCACAATTCTTATTATTTGGTTGAGCTACCCTAGTAAAGAAATGGAGGTTCCACGTGCCACAGAAGCCGAGATATTCAATATTTTGCAAGCGTGCTTCAATTTAAAGTCCGAATCTAAAAAAAAACAAGCTCAGACAGTTCCTACCTCCGTGGTACTTTTCCGTGGCGGTAATTTACGAATACCATTATTTTAATGGGTTATAACATTTTACTCCTTTATCTGTGTATGCCATCTATAACTTCAATCATATATTATAGATCTTAACTCAAAATCCTTTCAATTTTTAGATCTTAGCATTAATAAACAATGAAATATGATTTTAAGAATTAAATGCTATCTTTGGACAAGTACAAAGTGATTTGCTTAATATTTAGCACACCTTAAAAACCATTAATTGCCATAATTTGAAAGTAGCTATATTATCTGCAGTTGGGTAAAAAATTAAATTATTAACATTTGGACGACTTTCTGCAGAAAGGAACCAACCCACAAATAGCTCATGCTGAGAAAATAGAAGTTAAAGTTTCTGCGACAAAAAAAAATTGTAACTCATTTAAATTTATTTGACGAAAGTTCCTAAGTGAGTTAATACATTAGAATTTATGTTTCTTTAAAATGTTATTGTTAAAAAGATAGTACAGCTATGCATATATGTATAAAAGTGGGTTGGTTCCTTTCTGTATTTTAAAAAATTAACTCTTAGAAAAGTTTTATTGAAATTATTACATTTAAATACAACAATACTAGTATATTAAAAATATAATTGTTAATGCAAAGCTAAAATACAAAAATATTATTACCAAAAACGGCTGATATGTCATGGTTTCATCTTCAAGGTCATTAAGTTCATCAGGACGGCCACTAAATCCCTCAATATCATAAATAATTTCAGAGTCCCCAGTTAAACGTTTGTAATATTCTTGAGCATCACCATGTATTAAATGCATGACAGATTTTATGTCTTCTAATTTTGGAAGAGAAATAGGCTTCCCGTTAGGCCACATTTTTGTAAGTAAATGGCTGAAATTATTGGTTACTGCTGGCCTTCCATGTTTCTTACCGATGTAAACTTCAGAATACTTTTCATCTGCAAAGCTTGTTTTCATGAAAATATAAAATGGTTTTGATTTATCTAGAATTATCTCTCTTGTTTTTGAACCAATTAACTTTGTGTTTGTTTATGTCAACTTTTCTGTTACAGATTTGTTTTTCTGCTTCTATTGTACCAAAAAATCAGAAGAAGTCATTCTAATGACATCAAATTTGTTTCTATTTCTGCAATTTTTCATTACAGTTATGTAATCTTCGGGCAGGTATAAACCTTTGTTGATGTTTTGAGTGCAGACTCTATGTCTGAAAAATTGGCATCGTTTGGTAAGAAACTATGCCCTGATATTAGGAACCGGATATAGATCTTATTAAGTGACGCATCAGTTTTAAGTGCAGCTTTCATGATTAGAGTTAATTTTATATTTCTATTTTGGCCCCCACACGAATCAGACCATTAAAATTAGTTTCATCTACGTCGTTAGATACATGATTTTTTATATATTTTAAAAGACATGATCCTACCTCTTGGGAACCACGACCGGCTTCATTTTCCATCCATAACATTGCACGATCCCTTTTTGCTCTTTCCAGAGTAAATACCTAAGTTGTACAGCCAAATTTGCCTTTTATAAAATAAAATTCCAGTTGGTAGGCGTGGAAGGGGCAAAGTCTTTTCCAAATCAAATGTTAAACATTCTACTTTTTTATTGTTAGTAGCAGCATCTAAATCTTGTTTCATTTTTGCTCTGGCTTCTTGCCAATTTTTGATATGAGTATCATGTTCATTTACTAACATTACTTTTTACTTCATTATCTTGAGTGCTATCTATTTTTGCCTGATAAGAATCGCAGGTGTTACAGGTGTCTTTTTTGAGACTCTTAAATTTTAAATTAAACTCGGTCATGAAGATACGTCTGTACACGACAAAGCTAACAGGATTATTAGTATCTTCTTTGTATTTATTATACATTAGTTTTAGTGTCATTTCCGGGGCAAAAATTGTGCATCACCACACTGCAATCTGCGATAATGGCTTACATATTTTGGAATCCTGTCAATTTGATTAATTATTTCTTGTTTTCGTTCTTGTGAAATTTTATTTTTTCCACCCTGTTTTTGTCCTCTGTTGTCTGTCAAATGTAGAGGATCTAAGTTTTTTCATTGCAGTATCACACGCTTAGTAGAAATTCCCAAAGTATTAATAAGTAAGTTGCGACATACCTGTATTTTTATTTAACATGTAGTTCCTTGAATATGTACGATTGGAATTTGTCTCACCGTAACTTCGTTTTTTATTGCTTTCATGAAACCAATGCACCAATGAAGGCTGTTTGAGAATTGTAATCTCCCAACTCCCAATACCTGTTAAAATTGTTCTTCTCTATCATTGGTCGGTACTTTCACGTAGCAATTCATTTTACAAGAGCAATTAAAATCTTTGAATTCTTTTTTCTCAACAGTTTTGCCTTTGTAGTTATAATGAACATTTTCTAAATTTCTCTGACGCTTATTTTCTTCTCTTGTTAAACCCAGATATTTTCGTTTTCGTCCTTCTTTGGCCTACCTGTATTGACTGGAGTAGAGTGTATTACCTGTTCTAGCATTTCTTCTTTGATTTCCAAAGCTACATCACCTTCCTGAGAATGTTCTTCATTATGTCTTATATTAGATTGATATTCATTCTCTAATCTGAATTCTGGATCTACGTCGGAATCATAGCCATCATACTCATTATCTTGATCATTGTTTGAAGATTCCATCTAATTTAAAAAGAAAAAAAGTCAATTAAATGCTAATATAAATAGTCGTGGCAAAACTAACCTCATTTTCTGCTTTTGAAACATTAAAGCCAAATTTAGTATATATTGTCCTCTGGAAGATCTATAACTCATTGTTTAAGAAATGTATTACCACCCAATAGTTAGCATGACGCCATGTTACCTATCCAACGGTAACTTAAACATCACAAATTATAACTATTAATAATGTAAAACAACTACATTTAAAGGGTTTTGACCCATATATTTTGGTGGCTACTAGCATGTACAACCGTTTGCATGATGATGGATTTATCAATCCGAAAACGTTTTGCAATGTGTTTGTGATAGCCCGTTTGGGGCATTTTTTATATACCTTTTATAAAGGATTTTAAACAATTTTTTGTGATATATGGTATACAGCCAGCTACAGGAACTTAGTTTCCTATTGAAATTCAATAATCTTTGTTTCAGAGGAATTTCAAATACTTCTCTTCAAAATTTATTGAGCAAATCGTTGCTGAAAAAATTAAAGTTTATATATATATATATATATATATATATATATATATATATAATATATATATATATATATATATATATATATATATATATGTAAATTACTACCAATGCTGCGTCCTTTTACTATAAGGTTATTTTTGCGTCCACTATAATACGTGCAGTATAATTAAATTTTATTGAATATAGTCGCTACTTAACTGATGAACAACACAGTGCGCTGTTTTTTTATCATAATTAAAACAACAATTAAAAAAATATGTAAAGTGTAAATAGGCGTCTTTCAATAACTCAGCTATTGTTGCGTCCGGAATTATACACTTTCAGAGTTGCGTTTTATTGCGGCATCCGTTTTTTTTTATCGTAACGACTTTGCTACGTCCGCGGTGTTGCCAATGTTTTCTTCACTTTGTGTTTCAATTATTTTAATGATTGTTTGTTCTCGTTCTTCTGTTTTGCACTGCGACTGCTTCAGTCAGATCTAGGGAGGAAATATTACTTTTTTAAGATATTCAAATTATCAAGCAATAATAACTAATAATTATTGGTTGCTGTGCGAATTGCTTAGTTCTGAATCAGATTGATAAATTCTTCAGGTAGTTTCATACTATAAAATCAGTACTTTAAATTACTAAATAACTAAGTTAAATGACTTATATTGCTATTTAAGGTTTGTTACAGAAATTTTGAAATTTTATTGCCTCACTCAACTTTCTATTTTGATAAAATTTTATGTAAAATATTAGGATGCGTTCTCAACTAAAAGAACAAAAGTTTTTTGTTTTTTGTCATACTATTGTAAATGTTTATTTACAATAGTATGAGAATCTATTTGGGGACTTATTATTATAACAAAAGATATGTATGGAATCTAATTAAATAAGACAAACATGTACAACAAAATTATTTTATTTAGTTTATTATTTTTTTTATAAATATTTTGTATAAAAGCTTTAATTTGTGGCCACGTTTTTATTGTCAAAAATAGTGGTATATTTGGCCTACAGTTCTTCTACTTCCTTCTTCTTCGGGGGAAGTTTGTTTTTAATATGCGATGCAAAAAATGATTGGGCAATTTTTTTTTGCTCGGCTGTCCAAGGAACCAAAATTTGCCTTTTATTTGTTGTCTGTGATAGTAGATGGTTCTAACACTGGTGCGGTTTGTACCAATTCATCTTCTACCCCATTTTCGTTGTCCCAATCGTCAAGTTCGGGAACTATTTCCTCATCCAAATTAATTTTAATGTCATCCAACGCTTTACCTTTAAATTCTGCAGCTTCTCCTTTTTCCATCAATAGAAGCAACTTAGAAATTTTGGCAGTTTGATAGATATCGTCAGGTAACCGATAAACTTGTTTGTGAACATCACCCGTATGACCCATAAAAGATGCCAATTGTTCTATATCGTTGGAAGACATATTAAATACTTGGGTCATTGTTGCCAAATGTTTACGAAGCTTAGTTGAAGTAATTGCTTCTGGATTTTTAAGCCACTTGCGGCTACATGTTTCTGCAATATTTGATACCCTGTGATTGGGTTATTTCTTTTTAATTTAGGGAATAAGTAGATATTGGTGTTATCTACAAAATTCTTTCTTAATTTAATGAGTGCATCAGTATGCTGCTGCAGATCAGGACTAAAAAGCACCGGTACTCCACGACCACGTTTTCCACGAATGACTACTCTTTTAAATTTTGTGAGCAACAGTTTTTCAGCAGGATTAATCGCATCACTAAATTCTTCACAACTATTATGGACAGCAGCATTCTGATAAACATAAAAAGCATTCTTTGTAATTTACCAACCCGTTTACGGTTTAGAAGAAGTAGTCGACAGTATATAGTTTTCATTATTAATTTGTAGGCGCTTACATCAATTTCATCTTTTTCGTGAGATTTAAGACTTTCCGATGCTGTTCGTAAAAGATGTTCTCTAAAGGTTTTTAAATCAGCTGCTAATGGCAAAATAGTAATTTTATTCCATTTTTTAGAATTTAGATCAGCTGCTGCTAAGGTAGAAATTTCAAATCTCCATGCGTCCTCCAGAAGTTGTTTAAAAGTTTTAAAATTTGCTTCAACTTCCGCCACTGAAACAGATAAATTTTGACAATTTCTTTTTAATGTACATAAAATTGATATGTCACAACATTGCTTAAGTGATGTTTGAATATTCATAGCGTAAGTTGGGGATTTGAAAATTTCTCCTACCGGGTCATACTTAGCGACAATTTTAGTTGCCTGAACAAATAAGTCAAAATATATAGGTTGGATAGCATCATATAAGTTTTTTATCGATGGTTGCAATCTCTGTATCTCGATGAATAGTTTTGCAAGTTCACGTATTTTTCTAGAACACACATTTATAAGATGTTTTTCTCTATGGTTTTTGAGGTAGCGAGCTCCAAATTTGCAAATCAGATGATCTTTTTTTTTTCAATTAAAGAAATATCTGCCTGCATTCTCGGAAATACAGTATCTCTAAGTTGCTTGTCAACCGGTAAATATTTTGTTAAAAGGTCCTGTGCGTCGGCTAAATGGGAATATTTAGTTTTTCCACCAAAGTTTTGAATGCAGTTTTTAATATGTCTCCATAGTTGTTTAGGTTTCACTAACACTAGAGTCACTAACACTAGAGTAAAAATCAATAACTTTGGAATTCAAACCACGCACATTCTAATAGCAAACCTGAAGATCTTGGCTTGTGGAACTGTTGGGTCCTATCTGTTTAAAGGAACAATTTTTGGGATGCCATCCAAGTATTTAATTCTAAATTGGCTTGTATTATTAGCGTTCTTAGCTTCTAATTCTTCCTTTAATTGTTTGTAGTATGCAATTTCTTTTTTCGTACGGTCATATGAAATGGACACATGGCTGTAAATACCAGTTTTTAGAACCTTGGATTGTCTGATTAATGCTGAGACGTCATTTTCATCTTTAAGTATAATCTTGATCGGACGATTTTTACCTTGTGCTGGTTGTCCAAGCCTAAATATTTTTGAGTTCATTTACATTTGCGCCAGTATTCATACTTTGAATTATTGTTTGGACTTTTTGTGTTTATCATTATCATTGCGACTATTGCGAGTGAGCGGAGTATTTTGCTCAGGTACACCAAATAAAATAGCATGGCGTTTGCGTTTTCTACGCTCATTTATTTTCTGAATAACTTCTTCCATAACCAACATGGTTGAGGAACTCTTCATTGATTGGTTTTCATTTTTAAGTGCTTGAATATCAGTTTTTAAAGTTAGAATTAATGCTTTCAGATCTTAAATTTGGTTCCCAACCTGTCTACAACTCATGCAAGACCAATCGAATCCTTTATCGTTATCATTAAATAATTCCAGTTCTACATTACTTACATTCACACAGGTATGTCTAAAAATTCTATTGCAAACGGAACATTTTATCATTAAATTCGATTTATACGAGTTATCCTACTACAGCAGGAACAAATCATATTCGAAGTCGAAGGCATGATAAAAACCGTTGAAGATACGCCTATGTATTTATACAGTAATTAAGAATTCTCGCTGTTGTTATTATTATCTTAATTGGTGTTATAATTGTAGGTTAGGACGTACAAATACTAAAAATTGCGTAAAAAGTCTATCAAAAACTACTTTTAGGAAGATAAATTTCTTACTGTTTATGTCCGTATATCTAACTGCAAATATTTATGTAGCTTCACAATCACTTTCACCTCATTACACGAGTTTTAAAAAAAAATGATAACAGTACCTTGAAAACACCTTCGCACTGGTCGGCTTCTAATGACTTAATGCTTTCATGATGTAATGTATCATTCATAAATGCTGTAAATAAATGAATGATGTAAAGCATCATTCATAATAATAAACTAAAGTTAAGATATAATATAACACCGAGATCAGTTGGCGATAGCAACTAAGGTCCCAAGAATATGTCTGTAAATATTGCAGTAAGGTTATGAATATGTTAAACTAATAAAATGATAAAGGTTATAAGAGTATGATAATAAAGGTATAAATATAGAGGAATGTTATCTGAGCCTATTCCGGCGTATCGGGGAACATAGCGGAAGATCTGCATTGCCTCTTCTGCATTCCTGGGCAGTTGCGCGCCTAACCTTCATTCCGCAGCTCCCCCTTGTGGTCTCAATGCAAGAGCAAAACATTAATTAATAGAACGTTTATTTAATTAACTGACAAAGTAATACTGTATACAAATAATCTGAGAGACGAAACTCCATGGTACTTTTGGTAGAAAATGGTTTTCCTATTATATCGACGGACTCCCATGCGCCATTGTAAGTAACCCTATAATATACCAGCCTTGGATGCTGCACTGATATTTTCAGTTCTCTTATTGGTCTAGATGGAAACGGACACTTCTGTTTATATAGCGGATTTAAATGTTTATCCCAAGATCGAAAATATTTTGAGGCACTTCTTCAACGTCAAAGGGTTGAGGTTTTTACACGAGATGCTCTTATGGCCTCGAACCAATCACTTGGGTGTTCTGTTCTTGTTTTTTGGTTAACTATACCAAAATCCTTATCGCACTCTAAGTACGAATGTCCCCGAATCGGAAATGTTATAAGAACATCTTCAAGCCTTTTTTCATAGTGAATCACATGATGCAGAAAGCGGAACATAGTATAATTTTTATTTTGCCCTCCACATGAATCTGCAAATAGTTTTAAACTTTTCACGTTAGCGGGTAAATAGTTATAGAGAAAATGATGAAGCAGTGAGCATACGTTATTACTTCCTTTTTGGCCCACGGTTTCTGATAGCCATAAAATACACTCTGTTATGATGATAACACGTGTACTTTAAATAGGTATAATGAGAGTTGTCTGCTATAATAAACGTCGTTGGTGGATATATTAGGGATTGGCAAATTCTTGGCAAAGTCTATACAGATAGCTTCAACTGCGACATCTGCTCTTGAAGATAATTTGGCCTGTCTTTTTCTCTGGTAAAATGTCTCAGCTTTAGTTAAATGAAGTTGTCTATCGAATTCAAGCCTCCGAAATTGTACATTTAAACTATTTAGTTCGTTGTCTTCTGTAGATATTTTTATTTTGCACTGTAGCGTCTTTAACAGGCATTTCGTCACATTGCGAACAAGTATCGGAGCGTGGATATCCGAAACTTATGTTGTACTTTTCATTAAATACTTTTTTGTACGAATCGTAGGATATATTTGTATGTGGAAACTTTTTCTTAAACATAGAGTACATTTTGGTCATGTTTAGTTCTTCAGGTAGATATGTTTTAGAAGTTTTTGAATTGCTATAATGGCTTGATCTGCCTTTAAAAGAGGATATGTGTTTACACACGTCGTCAATTACAGAGTTTGGAAGTTTGTGTGGCCTAGTTTTATGTAAACCTCTTTTATCTTTTGTTGAGCTACCAGAACACTTAAGTGACCTTTGAATAGATTGTACCCGCCGACCAGAAATTCCATGAAATACGAGAAAAGCTTTGTAGCAGACCTGGATGTCTAACAGTGTTTGGTCGTTACTTGCATCAGTACACCTTACTCTGAATGAATATGAGGCGTCATTGAATTTTTTTACGCCAGACTCTGGATTTTTTTGCACGACGTCTCTTTACGGGTACAACAGTAATCAAGCCAGCAAGATACGTGTTTTGTTCGTCATATGTAGAATAATTATTGTTAAAATCTCTTAATATTCGCAACTTATTTTCATCCGAGATATTTACGAAACAATTTAAACGCTTACATTTGCAGTCAGGGCCTAGTTCATGGCTACATAACCTCAGTTTCTTAACAACGTCAGTCATTCTTCCGTACGATTTTCGTTTTTTGGGTTTTTCTTCCATTTCACCGTGATACCGAACCTAAATAATTATTCCCTATAATTTTCACACAAAACTTAATGTTCTAGTCTAACTTTTTGGCACAATCACTTGTACCGTTCAGATAAGTCTTTCTGTGAATCTAATAACAAACCACACTTCATAAACATCCAAAGTTTGCTGACGCGATGACTAATATACTGCCGGCAATTACGGGAATATTGGAACCTCATCATTTTTCGCGCTTACGCTAGGAACCTTATCGTTATTTCCCCACAGAGGGTTTCTTTTTCAGTAGATATCTCGTGAGTCTAAGCATTTGAAGCGTTTATTTGAAAAACAACACTTGTCCAAAAATTAAAATTTTGGTAAATCAAGAAAAACTGCCTAGCTTCAATTTATTTCAAATCTTACCTTTACTAAGATATTCATTGGAAGGAATGTGGCTATCAAAATAATTGTACAAGTTGATTTCATAATTTTATTGATATTTTAAACAAAAATCGGTAGAAACTTAGCAAAATATATTGGAAAATGAACATAATATATAATATCCCCGTAGAAATAACAAAAAATTCTATGATGTCTATTCGCTACCACTGCTATTATCATCACTAAATAGTTCTACGACTGGAGTATTGTCCTCGGTTTCCCCTGATTCTGGTTCTAGATTAAGATAAAATTCTTTATTAAGAGGGTTCTTGAGATATTTAGTTAACTCCATTAGATCGCGAAACTTTGGTTGACTTATTTTCTTTTTCGCGTTATTTGGTATCAGAGTTATTTGTTTTGGTGTTGTTTTTTTCAGTAATGGTGTGGAACGTCCATGGGCCGTGATAAGTTTGACGTAATAAAACTTGTCCAGGATACTTCTCAGATATTCGGTACATTCTTGCTGGTTTCAATGAAATTTTTGGTTTTGGATTCTTTAAAAATAAATCCTTAAAACTTTCGTCCATTCTTCTGGAACATCAACAACTACTTTTTTTGCACGAGAAATGAGACTAAAGTCACTATCGCACGGTAGGTATGAATGTCCTCGTATTGGGTATACGTGTGTTATCTCTGATGCTAATTTCAATACGTGCACCAGGATATATGAAAAGCGGATAAAGATATAGTTTTTGTTCTGACCCGGGCAACCATCAGATAAAAACCATATTTCATCCATTTTAGCGAGTATATGATCTTTTAGATAATGAAATACCATGGAAGTTACTTCATTTTGACCACGTTTAGCCATTCCTTCGTGATAGGTATACATATGGACATCATTGCCTCCAATGTCGTGTACACCAAATACATAGTACCAAATTTGTCTGCTATAGAAAACCTTATTTGTAGTCAAATTGGGTAGTGGAAGATTTTGCATAAAGTCAAAGGCTATTGCAGATACATTATTACGATGCTGACATTTATGTTTAATTTTTCGTTTTATATCATAAAATGCCTTTGCTTTAGCGTGATGAAGGTTTCTTACTTGAAGTAGTTCCTTTCTTCTTGATTCATCGATATTCGGTAGTTTGAGTTGGGTTTCAGTTTCATCACATAATGTACAAGTGTCACATCTGGGGTAGGAAAAAAATATGTTAAATCGAGTTTGAAATATGTTATAATAAACAAAGTAAGAAACCTTGGACTGTGGGTGAAGTTCTTTAAATGCTCTGTCCATATTTTTTACATTTAACTCTGATGGTAGATAAATTTTCTTTTTGTCCAGTCTCCGTGTATAATGACTTTGGCGGCCTTTGAATGAAGAAATGTGAGCTATTATGTTTTCTATATCAGCAGGGTGTGTCTTCTTAGGCCTATTTGTATGCTTGCCCCGGCATCTTTTGGAGAACATCCACTCATTGCTAAGCTATTTCTAATTCGACGGATCTGCATTTCAGTAACACCGAAAATACTACGAAGAGCCTTGGCACAAATACTTACGTCTTTTCCTGGTAGTCGAATTTTATACATAAAAGAAGCTACATGTGGTGGACCCTATTGATGTCGAACTTTGTTTGTGTCTTCATTTCTACTATCACTAGTAGTACAGTGGTTAGGTAAAGCGGCTTGTGGAATACGACTGCGTCGTCTCTGGACAGGAGTAACACTAATGAGGCTTGATAAATATGAATCCTGTTCATCTTTGGTGTTCATATTATTAAACATATTCAGTAAGTCAGAACGTTGTTCCTGTGTTATTACATTGAAGCATCGGTAACGTTTACACCTACAACCAAGATTGAAGTTATAAGCATTGAGAAAACAACTTGTTATTATCGAAAAAACTTACATACAGTCATTTCCTGTTGTTCGTGCTAAAACATCCTTATCACCTTTATGCGTTTTGTGAGCAACTCCATGTATTTTAGCTTGCTTTATGGTTTCCCGTCGATAAACTTTTCTTTTTCGTTTTCGTGGTTGATCAGTAGTTCGAATTTCACAAATACTATCATCTATAATATTAGATATATTGTGTTGAACAGTAGTTTCCGCCATGCTGCTAATAAGAAACAAACATCACCTGTTCAAAGAAAGCACACAACTGATAAATTATTTATAGACAAGATCATTCACGCTTAGCGATGACCGTTGAGAAAGAAGGGACAAGTGTTGCTTTTATAACAAACCGCATGGACATCTGCTGTTGTTTTCTAAAACGATCCGAATTTTCTATGTAGTTTACTCCGGACATCTGGGATTTTTACACAACTGAGTGTGTGAGATCGATAAAGAAACTAATATTCTATGCAAACAACATATAAAGTCAAATTTGCAAAAAATGGACATGTGTTGTTTTTCAAATAAACGCTTCATTTTTTCCACTGCAAAGTATACCAATGAGTCCGGCTCACAAAAACCTATATCTCTGTTGCGAAAACTCATTTTCGCCCAAAAATGGAGTTTCATCGTTTTTCCCGCCGACTCTTCATATGATTTTCATCACAAATAACACCCAATAAACTGTGGCTTAATCCCATAAAAAACACGGCACAAGGAATTAGTTTCAGATCCTTACTAACCTAAAGGCTGATTTAAGTAGATGTTCCTTAATATGGGCAGCATTTGGTCAATTACAAACAGTATTTAAATCAACAAATACTTTAAAGGTAAAATCCTTCGATCAGTATGTATTGTCAGTTCTGACATATGGAACTGAAACTTGATCTTTTACAACAGTATAGTCAACAAACTTCAAGTGACTCAAAGAGCTATAGAACGGAAAATGCTTAACATTAAGATCAGTGAACACAAATCCAATGAAGAGATAAGAACACAATCAAAAATGTTGTGAACTAGCAGATGTGATCCAGAAGATTGCCATGTTAAAATGGATCTAGGTAGAACACATAGGAAGACAACCATTGGTTGAAGAGAAATGATTGAATGGCGACCAAGGGCAAGCAAAAGAAGTAGAGGCAGACCACAAACAAGATGAAATGATGACATCAAGCAAATGGATGCAAAAAAACAGCAAACAGATATGAATGGACACACCTAAGGGATGCTTACATCCGACGAGAGATGGAATAGCTGTTGATGATGATGCCAATATTATTATTGCAATTATTTTGAATAATGTATAATAATATTGTTACGAACATGCTTTCGGCATGGCCATGTAACGGTTGCATCTCGAAGCACCGAGAAGTTTCCGGCAATATATCGAGCGTTGTAAAATTCCACCCGTCAAATAACAAATTAGAGGTGGGACTACTCCCGAATATTCTGGAACATAATAATTTGTATATATATATATATATATATATATATATATATATATATATATATATATATATCCTCTAAAATAACAGCTGATCTGGTAGATGAAAATGGAGTTGAGGTTAATTGGGTATACAGCTGATTAAAAGCCAAGTGCACTCTGTTTAACAGTTCATTATATTTTTCGCCAATTTTCATTGGCATCATCAAATGAAAGCTACAATTATTCAAAACATGGTAAAAATAAAAATAATAAAGTAAAAAAATACATTCAATAGTTGTTTGTTGTTTAAGTCTTACTTGATTGAGGTTGCGGCAATATGATTTATTTTAACAAAACAATGGTTTGTGGTACGATGTGGATTGCAGCTTTTTGGGACATATAACATGTAGTTGTTGACGTTCAAAATTAAAATATTAGAAATGACACAATATAAATTAAAAACAAAAACAAAAAACGTTTAGTTCGCAGACAGTCATTAAGGTTAATTACTAGAAATACCAAATATCGAATGTTATTGATTGACGTGTAACAAGAGATAATTAGTTCTGTGGTGTTAATATAGTGGTTGTTTATTGATTGGATTTTGAAAATTTTGAAATTACATGTTGTGTTAAAATAATTATTTAATAGTTATGTTTGTTTTTTTTTTTCGATATGTAATAGATAAGCATAAATCTCACTCAGATGTTCAACATCTGATTTCTTATTTATTGGATTATCCATTTGGGTGATAAATGCCATCTCGAGGAAGAGTCTTTTATTGAGATTATTCTCTATTGCAAGAATCTCAATAAAAGACTCTTCCTCGAGATGGCATTTACAATTAATAAACCTTTTCGAGTTTCTCGTCATTTTGTCTAGCTACTTCTTTAATAATTTGTGAGGTCTCGTCGAATCTTCTAGAGACATTTTCGAATGTTTCATCAAATCTTTTGGAAACGTTCTCTAAAATGTAAGTTCATTCAACTACCACAAGGTTACATTTTAGTAAGTTTTGATGTGGTTTATCTCTTCACTAACTTACCTCTGTCCAGTGTCATCACTTCCTTAAAAAATCATTGGAATTCTATTAAAACTAACTGCCCTGTTTCTTGGGATATATTTGCAGAGCTGTTGCAACTTGTTTTCGACACTAATTTCTTGGTCTTTGATAACAAATTTTAACTTCAACTTTCAACTTTCAACTTCAACATTTGGCACACCTATGGGTTCCTTAATCTCTCCCATCCTAGTTAACTTTGTATTGGATGATTTGGTTTCTGACCATTTAGGTCTTTTGGATTTTCAAATCCCTTTTATTAAGAGGTATGTGGATGATTTATTATTAGCCTTACCACCTGGCAAGGTTCTTTAATGAGTTTGATCCTCATTTACAGTTCACTGTTGACCTTGAGGACACTACCACCAATAGTATACCCTTCTTAGACATGCGTGTCATTAGAATGGGAGATAACACCCTAACCACAAGTTGGTGTAGAAAACCAATGGCCTCTAATAGGTTCCTTAATTACCATTCCTGTCATCCCATGAAATATAAATTAAACCTTATACAAGCATTGAGCTGCAGATTAAATAAATTGACTATATAAGGATCACTCGGACGAGTGGTGGGTTCTTATATCGGTCTCAAGGTGGAGAAATAAAAGACAAAGTTGATAGGCTACTTTATCTATTTTGAAGACGTTTCGCTTTCGAGTTTTGAAAGCATCATCAGTTCATCTAAAAAGTACAATATGAGAACCACACAATCATGGAAACGATGTTAATTGTTACCTTAAAAAGACATGTAGCAGTCAAAGTTATTTACAATAATGTGCATGAAACTTAAGTAAATGGACATAATACGCTGATATTGTATAAACAATCAAGTAACTAACAACATATAGGAACTTATAAAAAATTAGCACAGCAAATGACCATGTGGTCTAAAGTAAATAAGTAAATGAAATGTTATTTAATATTAATTAGTGAAAAAGAACCAAGAAAATCATAGATGGTAAATTGATCGTAAAAGCATAATGTATCGATGCCAAAATGATAGTAGGATGTATATATGTATATATATATATATATATATATAATATATATATAATATATATATATATATATAAAATCAGATAAAAAGGCTTAGTAAAATCTGGGGCTACCATAACAGGAGAATTTGTGAGAGCCTCCTTGATTTTAATGAAAGCTTCATTAGCCTCAGGAGTCCACACAATATTTTGTCCTTTTTCCGATTTTGAAATAAATCTGTGATAGGAGACAACAAGGTAGAATAAGATTTGACAAATTTTTTATAATAACCCACCATTCCTAACAATCGACGGACCTGAGTGGTATTTTTAGGCACAGGAAAATCACGAATAGCTGATACCTTATCAGGATCAATACGAAGACCCTGAGAATCTACAACATATCCTAAAAACTTAATAGACTCACTACAAAAGCTACTTTTATCTAAGTTAATAGTCAAATTTGCGTCTTTTAAACGCTGAAACAACTGCTGCAATAAAGAGATATGAGTTTCGAAATCGGGAGTAATGAAAAGAATGTCATCAAGATAGTATTGACAAAAAGGATCTAAAGCAGGGCCAATTACCAAATCCATCAACCGACACAGTTTGCGGAGCTGACACAAGACCAAAAGGCATTGTAGTGAACTGATACAATCCTTTTCCATTGACCGCAAAGGCAGTGAGCTTTTTACTTTCTTCGCTGAGAGGAATCTGTAAAAAATGCTTTCTTCAAGTCAATAGATGAAATGAATTTAGCATTTTGTAACTTACTCAGGATGATATCTATACGAGGTATAGGATACGCGTCTCTGTTCATAGTTATACTGTTAAGTTTACGTCCGTCAAAACAGACACGAAAAGTCCCGTCTTTCTTTTTTGTCAACCACAAAGGGCTACAAAAAGAAGAAGTACTGGGCTCAATAATACCTAACTTTAGCATTTCATCTACCTCCTTTACTAGGCTTTCATGCCATGGTTGAGGCAAGGGATATTGGTATTGTCTGAAGGGCTTGGACGAACCCACATCAATGTGATGTTCGATGAGATGAGTTCTACCCAACTTATTTTTCGAAGAGATAGAAGAGTATGATTTGATAACACTATTTAACTGCTCTAGCTCACGAGCATTAAGGCTACTCATATTTTTAACTGCATTGACACAAGAGATATTAAACGAAGAAACAGATAAAGAAAATTTAACTCACTATTAAAAGTTTTCAGAAAATCCATTCCTAGAATATCTGAATTTTTAACTGAAGGGATAACAAAGAATGTAATCATTCTTTTACAGAAACTAACAGAAATCTCAGTAGTGAATTGACCTAAAATTGGTTGAACTTGACCATCAGCTGTAGTCACTTGCAAACTTTGATCAATTCCTATATTTACATTTGAATTCTGGAGAAATTCCAGACCTAGACAACCTAAAATAGAGATATTGGACCCTGTGTCCAGTAAAGCTAAACAAGAATGTCCTAAGATAGAGATTTCAAGATATGGACGATTATCCTTGTTTTTTTCGAACCAACAATGAGTTTATATCTAAATCAACAAACGAAGACAAGGGATTACATGAAGAAACTACAGAAGAATTACGGCGCTCGTGCTCAACTAACGTTGTCCTCTCTTCGGTTGGTATTTGCCGTTCTGTGGTCTTTTGTCTTTCGGTGGAGGGTGAGATGTTTGGCTTGTGGAAGCTTGGGCATCCAGACTCGAGCAACTGGTTCCTTGGTTTTGAGGAGTTTGGACAGTGTTTGTATTCCCTGTATTTTGACGAGGAGTAGGAGCCAGGGCCAACCCACCCCTTCTGTCGTTTCCCGAACAGAATTGGCATTCAAATTTGCGGACACCTTGACGTCCACATCCATAACAAAACCGAATTCTAGGTTCAGAACATTCATAATACTTATGCCCTGATTGACGACAATTCCAACAGGTAAGCTTCGAATTGAAAGCAGCGACATTATCCGACCGAGAATAATTTGGTCTACCCGAATAGGACGAATCAGGATTTCTAAAATTCTGCCGAATAGGAACTCTAGACACGCTGTCAGAAGACCATGACAAAACTTCTTCCAGCTTCTTACATTTTTTAGTAAGATCAGCTATCGAGGGAATATCTGTAAGTGCCAGACTAGAATGATACGATGGCAACAAATTTTTCCTAATGATCCTTATGATATGTGACTCAGACAAAGGAGTCTCCAACCGTTTACACAAACTAACAATCTCATTAATAAAAATTGTAACTTTCTCCTGTGGAGCTTGTTTACGAGACTTGATTTCGTCAAGGAGATTATCCTCATAGTTATAAGGAAGAAAATCTTATCTAAGTTTGGCAACTAACTCTTGCCAAGAAGCAAAACTACCTCGGTTATTGAGGTACCAAGTAAAAGCTGAGTCTTTAAATAAATCGGCAGCAGAAGAGTAACACTCTTCCTCGCTGTTACCACGTGCTATGCGCAGACATTCTACCTTCTCCAAGAAACTAACTACATTTTCATTTGATTGTCCTGAAAAATGCACACCCCATTTATGAATAGGAGCAGACTTAACAAAAGGAAACGAGTTGACTGGAACACTAGCATCATGAGGAGTTGACTGTGCCTGTGGAATCACTTTACCATCAAGTTCACCTTCCAGAATCAAAACCCTGAAATTAAGAGACCTCTTCACTTCCTCCTCTTCCTCTGTTGTAGCTTCTAACAGATGGATTCTAGCTTCAACATGACCTAACCGAGAAGTATAACGAGCATAGGCAGTATCACTAGAAGAACCAACAAAAGAATCAATTTTGACCACCAGATCTGCAAGAGTAACCTCTATTTCAGCAATCTCATCCTTAAATTAAGATGGGAAGCTGACAGAACAGCGAAACTCCGATTGGATGAAGTTTGCTTCAGTGCACCACGCAACACTACCCTTTTCCTTTCCACGGTTGTCAAAGATGGATCGTTTAAGTGACGGACTCTCAACTCATACTCTAATTCAGGAGCTAACAGATGCTCTACCTTGAACGCAGACATATTACACAACAGAAATATACGAGAGAATGAGTAAAAGTAGGTAAAGTTTAACTTACTCTCTGTCCTCAAATTAATATTCTGAAGGGATACCTATACCAGTAATGTTTAATTGTTTTGGTCCAGTTATGAAATCCAATGAAATATACTGCTATAACACCCTAAGGAACCTAAAATTTCAACAACTGTTATTTCGAGGTAGTGACTCAACTTATTGACTACTCCGGACTTGTAAAATATGTGAAATAGTTAACTTTGGTTATTTAAATTTTTAATTAATTTATTATTAATCTAAAATTGTTATTTAATCAATCAAAAACAAAGCAATTTATTCAGTCTACACAGTATATAGCAAAACAAGTCGATTTAAGATACAGATATAAGGTAATGTCCAAGAAAAAAATTGAAAAACAAAACTAAACGTTAAAATGAAAATCTAAAAGCACAACCAGTGACAACCACAACAACCTAAGATCAAAACCAAAAATTAAAGGAGATATATCGTCAGTGAAAAGTGTAAACCTGCTATCTCCATTTGACCTAACTTTACAGGAGACAGTAAAAACCGAATTAAAAAATTAAAGTAGATTCTAGGAAAAAATCAATCCATTTCATAACGAATATGCAAAAGGACCACATTTTAGAATAATAGTAACATAAGAATAAGTGATGCACTGTTTATTTCTTTAAAAAAAGTGGAGATAGCAGGATTTCTTAACCACAACTTATCAAATGTTAGGCAGTTAGCAGCATGCGATGTAACATTCTAGAGTTAGTCTGAATTGTTAATTTGTATTATTTTGTGTATTCTTTTAGAAAATATACCCAAATTGAAGCAAATTCTTCTGCATTTAAACCACCTTCAGTTTCATTCCACAGGAAACAGAAACCGTCATGATTGATTAAATTATAGAAGCATAAGTTGTGAACTTGTAGTTTTGTTCTGTAGTACAAAGTACTCACCTTCGATTTTGGTGCCAACAAAACCGCCTGCAAGTCTACAGTGAAAACATAAGCTTCTTCTTCTTTGTCCTTCTGCTTCTCCTGTCTAGCTTCCCGTTTTCTCGTTTGATGTGCCGTATATTCTGTTTCGCAAACACTTCCTACCTTGAAACCAGCACATTTTTCACATTCGTCTTTTTTTGGATGGAATAGAGAAATGTTACGCATGTCTAGAGCCTGGTTAAAATATGTCCTGGAAAGCGGTTTTATATTCTGTTTCTGACAATGGTCTGCTACATAAAACTTATAAAGTGACTGTTTTGAGGACCATTCAGGCAGAAGGTACTTTCGAGACGACGAAGCTCGACAGTAATGAGATTCCATTACTGGCAATGCATCTAAAAAGGCATTTAGATGTTGTTTCTCCGTTTTAAACGGTTTTGTATGATTTTCGTTCATTGCCGCTGGCTTTGGTGTACTTGTAATGCCCATATTCCCATTATGTTTCCAATTGAGAACTGTCCATCTTCCTAGGCATAATGTGTTCAAGTACATGGTTCTACAAACTCGGATGTTAATATCATTAATTCTGAGATGATAAAATAGTGACTGGGATCTTCTAGAAAACAGTGCATTTTTGCGATCTCTGTGTCTTTGCGTAGTGGCGGCAGTGACTGTGTTATTCACATAAACTTTTCTCTCTCCCCACGTTAATTTCGTCCAAAAGTGTTCAAAAATACTTTTGCGTTGATCCTCTGTTACTTGCGTGCATTTCAAAAGTTTGGATGCTTTATCGGTACAACAACATCTTGTCTTCATCTGCCTAGCTTCCTTTATTGTTTCATAAGCCCATTTTTGATCAACGTTTTGGCGACCCAAATATCTTTGTCCTTTTTCTCGTCTATTTTTGTTCTGCTCACTAAACCAGCTATTTTTATTTACTTGGAACCGCCTTTTTCTAGTTTTACTTTTCTGAGGTAAACTTTCAGAATCGGAACTGGAACTGGAGTCAGAATAGGGTACCAATTTGCCGCGGTGGCTTGAATTACTCATTGTATTTTCATTTTCACTTATAAGATATACCTGAATTTCTCCATCAGTCTTCTCGTTGTGTTCTACGTATGGAACATCTATTACCTCAATGTCAATATTGTCAACAATAGCTAGATTTTCTGTAAAATGAGTTTGACTATTGTTTTCCAGGTCATTACTAGCTAATACTACTCCTGATATAATAAGATTGCTGCCGGTCGAACTAGCAGCAATGCAGTTGACGTCTTCGGAATTAAAATTTGACGGTTCTTCCATTTTTTCTACCATTGATATAATCCTCTTTGAACGAGTGTTGAAAGACATCTGTAAAGTAAAAAAGTATGACTATAAGTACCGAGGTAAACATCTTAAAGCATAATTTAATAACAAACAGATTAAACTAAAGCTTTTCAACATAAAACATATAACATAAAAACGTTATCTACGATTTAAATATGAATAACAATAATGTAGATGAAGCGCCTGAACTAATAGCGCCAAAATTTTAACTTAACCATGACGCCAATGAGAAAAGGCGCCAATTTTCGTATTATGATTTAAATTAAATTTAAAGATATTTATATAACAAAAACTATTATGTAATACATTAAACATACATACCTTTAAATATTGGTAACAAAAGAACTTCCAAATAATAAAAAATCTAAACAAAACATAACAAAATCAGCCGACGTACTTGTAGTTTGTATGTTCTAACCAAACTACTGGAGATAGCAATATTTCCGTGACAAGTTAAGAATGTGCGGAGTTAGCAGGAAATACTGAGGCGAATTAATTCACTTATTTGAATTTTAATGAAGATGACAGTTTTTATGATTATGTAGAATTTTTTTCTCTTTTTAATTATGTCAAAATCACAAAATCACCCAAAAGTGGAGATAGCAGGTTTACACTTTTCAGCGACGATATATTTTTTTTTAAAGGCAGAAGTGGAAAAGACGCCCCACGTTGGGCGCCAATTGAAACCTCAATACTCCGGGAGTATTGGATTTTAGGAAGTGTAAGACTTCCAAATTCCAGAAGAACTGGAAGAGAGGTGATGAAAATACTAAAAATAGGGCTAAGCTCAGAGGAACAAATTTAAATGGCCAAAGAGACACTAAATCTCAAGTGAGTGTTCGGGCTAGCTTCAATGCACTGAATTGTGGCTTTAAAGATACAAAGCAGATAACAAGGATAATGAGCTAATGAGACAAAAAACGAAATGAGACCTGTTAATATCAAATGTGATACAACTAGCGATGTGAAATTACGTGTAATTTCAGAAATTGTAAGTTACACGTGTAAAATTACCCAAAAATTACAAACCAGATGTAATTTATGTAACTTATGTAATTTATGTTCATTGTATTAAAAAATCAATTGTTTGCATTCATATTGAATATAATAAACACAAAGTAACTACATACTTATGAAATAAAGAAAAGTGGATAAGAAATACATACAAATAATAAAGAAATGAAAACATAGGTTCTTTAGTTTTGTTTTAAGCGGCTTTTATAAATCACAACTTCCTTTTTCGCAGACAACTGGAGACCTTCTTGTTATAAAACGTCGAAGTTTCAATTGTTTGCTCTTCCAATGAGCCTTGTGTAATTTTTTTTATCTCCGGCAAATCCAGAACTGCATCCTGAAATTAAATAGGAAAGTGTAAACATAGAGAGTAAAAATAATGGGTTTATAATATAATATATACAGATCTAACTACCTTGTTTTCGGCATCTGAAGTATCCTTCTCGACTTCCGTTTTTTTTTGGGGTTGTTCTGTGCCTTTACCCTGAAATTGATAATTTTGGAATATAAACAATAAATATGTATGTGTTTACACTAATTTACCGATTTCATTAAGACGTTTTCTAAAATGTTCACTTTGCTTTGTCTCAAAATGCGTGCTGGTCTCTGTTCCCTAGTTTCCATTCTTTGATCAATTTCATCATCGGTCATTGCAAAGTCAGCAAAATTAAAATCATCGTCGGAATTTCCATTTCCTGTTGTATTTGAATGCCATGATGATATTGTCTGAAAACATAAGATTTATAATTTTTTATTCGAAAACGGTGGAATGCATTGGAAAATCGGAAAAGAAGCAAACTGCATATATCACATGCACATATCACATATCTAAAAAATGCCTAAATTTAAAATTACCTCGTCTAATTCTTCCTCTTCGGAAATATGGTTTTCAATTACTTCTATCTCCTTCTGTAAGTTTCTACCTTCTATCGAAACGTTGTTCTGTACAGTCTCTTCTATAGGATATTGACTTTGTATGTGATGTTGTCGTGAACGTTTCAGCAATTTTGAATTATATTGTATATAATTTAAATTTGCTGCCCTTTGAGTTGTTAGGCGATTTCTTCTCTTCGTATGAATGCTGCTCTGGGAGCTAAAGCTTCTCTCTGTTGCCGCAGAAGTGCACGGCATTGTCAATATCCTGACTGCAACTTTGGAGAGGCATGAATGTCCACAAAATCCTTTCCACCATGTAACCAAAGAGACATTATCGAGTATGTTCCATAAAAATGTTTCGCCAAAAAAGTCTGTTTTAGCTAAATAGTTTCCTAAATCCTCAGTAATCTTTGACACTCCTTCATCACCAATCTCTATCGTGGTCGTGGTTGACATAGTAGTAATGTATTTCATCGCTTCAATCCTTTCGGCTGATGATAAATTTGCACCAACAGACCGAGGGTTTAGTAAGTCTGCGGCAAAATGGATCGGTTGAAGGGCGTATTCCTTCCTTGATATAAATTTATCCATCGCTTCTGTTTTTTCGCAATCCGTTAGTTTCACGCATTCTAAATGAGTAGATATGTTACTACCGATTTTCGCGAAAGTTTCACAAACCAAATGAATTGACGAAGAATCTCCTTCAAGACGTGTTATTGCTTCAGTAATTGGCTTAAGCAATTCAACAAGAGCGCTAGAATTTATCCAGAATCCTTCATCAAGTAAATTTGCTTTTGCGCTGCGTATTCTATCTTGAATTGTTTTATCTGGAGATATTGCTAGACGTTGTAGGACGGACTTGCATTTAGTCAGATCTTGAAGACATTTTACATGTGAACCCCATCTTGTTTTTACAGGTAGGCTAAGAGACACTCCACACTTCATCTCATTTCTTATTTCTGTGAATTGAGCTCTCAGTACTTGACACTGGTTAATAGTTTTAACGATATGTATAATATGTGACAAATGTGTCTCTATTGAAGATAATTTCAAAATATCGCTGCACAATAAATGTAATGTGTGCGCTAAACAGCCGTATGATACAAGATGGGGATACATCTCTTCACATTGTCTCACAGCCTTCCTCATATTCTTTGCGTTATCAGTCACAATAGCGAAAAATTTTTTAGGTCCATACTCCTCCAGAACTTCAACCATTAATTTTGTTATATATTCTGCGGTATGCTTCTCTGCTTTTGTTAGTACTGATTTGACAAATAACGGTTCGGGTGTTGTAACAATGAAATTAATTACACTTTCATTTCGCAAGTTGGACCAACCATCGCATTGCAATGATAAATTGTCAGCTTGCTTAATTTTATCATTAACTTGAACTTCAACTCGCTCGTACTCTTCGGTCAGGAGACGATTTGATAACATATATCTCGATGGTAAGGTGTATGAAGGTCTAATTTTTTTAAAAAACAATTTCCAATCTTCATTCTCGGTAATTGAATGTGGTGCTGAACTGGTGTAAATAGCTCTAGCAAGCAAAATATTCAATTCGTTATTTTGTTCGTGTGTCATTCGATCACAAAATGATTGTATTCTGTTGATTTTTGTGCAAACAGGTGTTTCCACATGAATGTTATCAGAAGCAGATGTTGATGCTGTGGAAACCGTTGATGATGTACAAGCAGCATCAGTGTTATCGTTATCCAATTTTGCCGATGTGATCTTTTTCATGGATGTTTCAAATGGAAATTTAGAGTGATTCCCCTTTGACTTTGGAGTTAAAATATTGAATTTAAGTTTTATCATATGCGGCACATAAGTGCATTGTTGAAGATGAGATTTCATTCTTGTAGCATTTTTTGCATGTACACTCTTGCAAAATTTACACCTCACATTTATGGTCTTTTGATTAGAAGAACCCGCAGGTAACACTTCAAAATAAAGCCAGATATCTGTCTTACGTTTCACCATGTTTTATGACCTAAAAAAAATATTCAGGTAGACTTAAACATTAAGAAGGGAAAAAACATTATTTTTCAAAGTATTTGATGGGCACGAGGGCATAAAAAATTGTTAGGCATCCTTAAATAGAAGAAAGATTAAAATTGAATCTGTGTAACAATTTAATGAAATTCGAATAAGCAGAATACTGGATCGGACAACTACATTATTTTGCCCTCAACGTTATCAAAATTTTTTATTTAGTAAGTTATGTCAGTGTAATTCAATTACACATGCTACATGCACAAGTACCCCGTTGCTCCTATCATTCTTATAGTTATTGTACAGTAAACTAATCTAAAAAATCGAATAAAACTTGGTAAACCGAATTCAGAATTAAGTACTGTAGCCACATATAAAATGACGCGCGTTAGATTTAACGTACAGTCGATATGCGATAGGCCCGCCCCTGTGTTTCCCAATCTAAGGTTGCTATGGACATCACCGGCACGTGTTTTGCTGTTTGTAGAAATAATATATTTCTTACCTTATAGTTTCTGTGCTTCCTTATAAATAAATGTAAAGTAACCAACGCTGCGTGAATGAATAGAGAAAGAACAGTCGAAAACTAACTTATACATACACATTACACATACAATAACAGAAATGTAAACATAACCTGCCTGACTCAGACTAAGGAACGACTAACGAGCGACGAGCGTAATAGCACCCACTGGTTCGCGCGCGCCGGCACCGGCGCACCGCACTTACGACAATTGCGCGCGCATAAGTTGCCATAATATATGTAATTTTACCAGTAATTACATAAATTACGGTAATTTATGTAAATTTATCATAAGTTACGTTAAATTTCATAAATTACGTAAATTCCAAAAATTACATAAATTACATTAAGTTACGGGTATCATGTAATATTACCGTAAGTTACGTGTAATTTATGTAACGTAAGTTATGTAATTTTACAACTCACATCACTAGATACAACTAAAGAAGGTCACCGGGAATAAATTTATAGAAAAAGGACAATAAGAAGAGAAAAGAATGGCGCCAACTCAACGATAGTTGAGATTTTGAAGTAACAAATGACCGAAAACAAATGATACTAGAGATAATAACCTGAAATACAAAATACTGAATACTAATCTTGTTTTGCTATATTATATACTGGTTAGTAGAAACTGAAATAAAACTCAAAATAGTAACAATAAATATATTTATAAAAATGTGTAGATAGATATATATGTATTAACAATTTACATATAATGCAAAAACTAAATAACAGTGGTAGTGGGTGTGTAAAGATATAATAGGACCTAATAGCCCCTCAATAAGCGAATAGTCACTACCACTGGCCAAGTAAAGTGTGAAATGTTAGTAAACAACAAGAATAGTCCGTATTGTAGCCAAAGTCTTAACACAAAAAGGTAGTCATTTAAATTTAAATTAGTTCTACTAAAATGAGATACTAATTACAATATTGTAAAGATATCAAACTTGATCAATCTATTACAATTATTATATTACATCCAAAAAATGAGTCCTCAATACTCTTTATATAATGTTTAAAAAAAAACACATGAAATTTATTTCCCTTCCCCAAAATCAAAATTCTATTGTATCAAAAAATAATATTATATCAAAAAAATGAGTTTGGTCAAACCCTTTACATCATTAGTTAAAAAAAACCTAATAAAAACATTAAAGGTATTTTCTTCTCTCCCAATAATATCAAAATTATATTATATCAAAAATTAAATTATCACAAAGGTATTTACCTTATCATATGCATATGAAAGTTAACAGTAAATAGAAAGTAACACAAAAAGTCAAATAGTTAAACAACTTATCTTTACAGCACTATAAGTCCATAGGAAAAACTCCTCTTGGCACGGCTAAATCAGTTTGTTGCTATAAAGGACAAATCCTAGGTGAGTCTGGGCATAAAACCAGTCACTGGGCTATCTGGAGTGACGGCAAAATCCAGGAGAGTTGCTAACTATTTAAGGATTCAAAGTTACTAATATCCTTGAGGGAATATTCTCAAGAGATTTTTTTTTTTTTTTTTTTTTTTTTTTTTTTTTTTTTGCTTGCTCAAAGTGGTGGAAAGACTTTATGTCCGAACTGCAGGGCTGAAGGCTCCACAGAACAGTGCGGGACTCGAGCCAAAAGGTGGAATGCCAGGCTCGTTACCCGCTAAAACCACCACCCCCATATTCTCCGGAGAGCGCCAAATGGGACCATCCTGTTGGAACTTTTCTCACTTTGGCGCCTCCCAGACTTATGTCACCTCTGTGCAGGAAATTTCTCGCTCTGACACATAGTCCGCAAGGTATCAATGAGGTGTACCCCTGGCGGGTACATACTATGTTTCACATATTTCTACTATTGGAGGTTCACTCGACGTTCTGGGAAAAGACCACGCACGCTCGAAGTAATTCCTCTCTTCAAACACTCTGGGTATATGCCCAGATTTCCCTGGGCAATACCCCTCTCAGATTACATACACGTGCCATATATACACACATATATACACACACACACACATATACACACATATACACATATACATACACACACATATACACATATATACAACACACATGTACAATACGCATACACACTCGGACAGCACAACATGTATTTGTAGGTATAAATAGAATGTAAAAATAAAATATGTAAAATAAATAAATAAATAAATAGATAAATAAATATAAATAAATAAATAAAAGTAAAATTATTGTATATAGTGGGTAAAAAAATAAAAAATATAGTAAAAGAAATGTGTATAGAACTGAATAATAAGTAAAATGTAAGTGTAAATGGGTAAAAAGTGTGTATAAATAAAATAACAGATATTAACAAAATAAAACAAATACATATAAAATTTTGCCGACACTCATCTCCCTCCAGGAGGTAGTCTCTCCTCTTCTTCTTTCTTTCGCAGAATCGCCCTGACGAAACCGTGAATGCTGTTCCATCGTCTCGAGTCCGAGAGCATAATGTCCACAAGACTGATCACGGACTCGAGGCGATGGCCCAGCTCCAGTTCCAGGCGATTGCGGTCCCGCGTGAAACGGACGCAATCCAACAGCGTATGCGACACACTGTCCGAGCCGTCCCCGTAAGGGCAGACCTCAGAGGCTGCTCTCCCAAACCTGTACAGGTAGTTGCGAAAGCAACCGTGTCCCGTAAGCATCTGCGTCAGATAATAATCTAAACGCCGGTGCTTACAGGTCAGCCATCTGGTCAGGTTCGGTATCAGGGACTTCGTCCACTGTGCAACATCCACCGTTGCATCCCATTCCCGCTGCCACAGGAGCAACGTGTAGGCTCGCTCTTCGGCCTCGCCAGGGCGACCGCGATAAAGCCGCTCCCTCTCTAGCACCATGAGGTGTAGGGGAACACATCCCGTGATCGCCCACAGGGCCGCCGCAGACACAGTCCTATAGGCACATGCTACACGTAGTAGGCTAGTCCTATCCACGCGTACCAGGCGCTCCCGATAGGACGATGTTTCCATCGCCCTATACCAGACTGGGGCTGCATAGAGGACGGTCGAATGCACAACACCATGTAGTACCCGCCTCCTTTCGGGTTTAGGACCACCGATGTTGGGCATCAACCGGCTCAACGCAGCCACTCTCTGAGCAGCCTTCTGTGCGACCACACGGACGTGCTCCCCCCACCGTCCGTTCGTGTGGATATTCACCCCCAGATACTTCACAGAGGCTCTGGGGGTCACATCCACCCCGGCACAACGAAAGACCACTCCCGTCCTGTCCCTAGGGCCTCTGAGGACGATCGTCTCGGTCTTCCCCGCCGCAAGTTCCAGGTCATGGTCGCCCATCCAGTCGCTCACGACGTTTGATGCCATATATCCCCTATGCAGCAGTTCATCCCTGTCCCGGGCCGTGACCAACACAGCGAGATCATCCGCGAATGCGAAAGGGGTGCACCCCTCACCATATTCGCGGCGCATGACCCCGTCATATGCCAGGTTCCACAGCGTCGGACCAAGGACGGACCCCTGGGGGACCCCGGCCGTAACGTCGATCACAACTGGACCCTCAACCACGAGCTTTCGCTCCGACAGGTAGTCCGCGACGACATTCCTCAGATATTTTGGACAATTCCGTCCACTCAAGGAGCTCATCACGTGGGACCACTTTATGCTATTGAAAGCGTTTCTGACGTCGAAGAGAAGCAAAGCAGCCCACTTGCTGCCGCTGCCCTCCAAGGCCCGAAACACCGCCAACACACACTCAGTTGTACTTTTGCCCGCGACAAAGCCATACTGGTCTGGGGACAACCCTCCAGACCTCTCTATCACCTCTTCGATTCTTGCTCTCAGCAATCTCTCGTACAACTTTCCGAGGCACGAAAGAAGGCAAATCGGTCGGTGTTTCCCCCCGGTTTTGGGTATCAACACCAACTTGGATAGCTTCCAAGAAGCTGGGAAAATCTGACGGACAAGCAGTGCGTTCATGTGGCCCAAGAGCCAGTCAGGCTCCAAGCGTTCCAGGTGTTTAACCGCCTCAGGCGGTATCGCATCTGGCCCGGGAGCCTTTCCGGCCTTAAGGGCCCCACTGGCAACAGCGAGTTCCTCTAGGGAGAACGGAACAATTCGTCCTGCATCTTCGGCCTCCCACTCCACCCCATGCCAACCGCCGGACGGAAACAGCTCTGTTACCAGAGCAGTCTTGTCCGCGAGTGGCATGGTGTAGAGGGGGTAGGCATCGAAGTGCTTCATGACGATTTTGTACCCATCTCCATAGAGGTCCTCATTCAATTTGTCCTCCAGATCCCTCCAGCATCTCTTCTTCTCCCTTCGGATAAGATCCTTCATTGCCCTCTTTCGCGCTCGGTGTTCGGCAAGCAACTCCAGATACACTCGCTCGCTCTCTCTCACCCTTGCCCTGGTCATTCTGCGACGCAGGGCCAGGCACTCTTCCCTCATTCGTGCAATGCAATCATTCCACCAATAAGGTACACGACGGTCAGCACCCACGGTACTGTACCTGCTTTCTCTCAGACCGGCTTTCACCACACGCTCGAGTCCCTCCACTGATGGTGGTAGGGCTCGAGTCATCGCTATCTCCCATTGCGTAGCACCCTTGTACACGTTCCAATCATACCTACATCCCCCCGCCGGGTAGACATATCCTTAGCAGGAGTGCCGTCCACCGTGAAGGCGATGTACCTATGATTGGTACCAGTGTACTCCGCTAAGACCGCCCAATCACTTACGTGCCGAGCTACCTCATGGGAGCCACAGGAGACGTCAATGTGCGTACCAGAACCGCCCCTCACAAACGTGGGCTCCTGGCCGGTGTTTAATACTACCAGATCCAGGGCCCCCAGGCAGTCCATCCACATTTGCCCTCGGGCATCAGTGACCGGGGATCCCCACGCCGCCGATTTCGCGTTTAGGTCTCCTATCACTAACACCTCTTTCGGCCGCTCACCAACAATCACGCCAACTATCTCATCCAGCCTTCTTCCATATTCCTCTGCTGTTATATTCGGCGAGATATAGCAACAGAGGAGACTCATGTTCTCTAACCTTACATTCACGAAACCCCAGTGGGATTCGATACCATGGATTCTCAGTTGACGGTTCCGGATAAACACACCGACACCGCCCAGGCTATCAGCGAACCAGCCTCGGCTCCTCACCAACGTCGGGTTCGGCTCCGCCGCGACAAGGACGTCAAAGTCACCCGTCGCGGCGAACCCCACAGCGAGATCGTGTGCCAATCTCGCCGTGCCCACGTTAGTTTGGAGGACCCTCAGTCGAGGAAGACGTGTGGTCGCCATCTCGGACAGAGAGTCACGCCGGTCCCTGGGCCGCCCCAGCGGACGTACCCCTAGCCTCGTCAACCAGACGTCTAAATACTGGACACGCTCGACTGTCACTCGAGTGGCCCCCCTGCATACAAGTCACACAGAATTTCTCTCTTTCATTGCAATCGTAGGAGACATGGCCATCCTTGCCGCATCTCCTACAACCCTTCCTCTCTTGCATCTTACATTCACCCTTTTGATGCCCAAATGCCTGGCATTTGTAGCACCGAGCGAGTCTTACTTTCTCTCTAGCCCGGCAGGTGACAAAACCCACCCGGAGCTTGCCACACTCAATCAGCCGTGTGGCCACTCTCTCTTCAACTTCCACGGTGACGGAGCCGCCCCCACGTGAAAGCCGAAGCCCTCTTAATTCGCAGACAACACTGTTACCTGCAAATTCGTTCACACTTTTCACCACGTCCTCCGGCGTGGTGATCTGATGCAGACCGGTCAGGAGAACCCTCCTCATCCGACTGCCGCCCTTCGCGATGGCCGATTTGACCGCGCCAGAGCCGCCGGTGGAGATGGCTCTCCTGACCTTCTCAGCCATCTCTCTGCCGCCCTCTACTTCGAGGACGACCCCTTCCTCTCTTGTTTTTCCTTACACGAGTGACCACACATTCATTTTTTCCAGACAAGTCACTCGATAGCCCCTTGAGCAGATCGGCGTATGACCTGCCCTGCTCCTTATGTATAAGGACGATCCCCTTTGTGGACCGGGGGGGGTCTCTCCGTAGCCGTCCTCCTACTGTTCCCGTGAACAGTAATCGTCACGTCTTTACCAATGGCTGCACACTCCGCCAGCTTCCTGGCGACCTCTGCACCAAGAACTGCCGGGGCATGCAGCCCCACGTTCTTGCGCCCATGTTGCTCCATGCGGCAGACAAGCATTGAGACAACTCTCAGAAACCTGACCGCCGCAGGTTCGTCACTTTCTGAGGGGATAGGCTTGTGGGCCCACCTCTCGGCACACTCCCGTCTGCCGTCCTCTTCGACGGTGTCGAACCTGGCGACGACAGACCCCACGGCTCCCCCTTCGCGAACGGGGGCAGCGGCACCAGGCAGATCTGGGTATTTCTCCCTAAGCCTTGCCACCACCTCCGCGTCGGCAGCGTCCTTAGTAATAAGGACCGCCACGTCCCCGGGTGAGTCATAGAGCCCGACATCGCTCCAGCTCGACGCCGTGAAGAGCTCTTCGGGCCATTCCTCGGAGATGAGGTCCATGACCTCTTCCGCCGTACCTGTAGCTGCTGCCAGCATTCGTTCCCGAATGCATGCAGCCCTCTCTTTGTCCTCCAGCTCGGCGTCCAGACCAACCTGAACGCCGACCGAGGGTCCACATTGCACCGCTACTGTTTGTGTGCTGACGGTGCAGCCTAGCGCTTTTCTTGAAAGCGGTGTCGACTCAGCGGCTGACATAGCCTCCCTCTTCTTATTCTCCTTCAAGGAGCGCTGAACTCGGTGAGCGCTCCTTTCCAGCTCCCTGGAGATCGCCACATGAAATTTATTTCCCTTCCCCAAAATCAAAATTCTATTGTATCAAAAAAATAATATTATATCAAAAAAATGAGTTTGGTCAAACCCTTTACATCATTAGTTAAAAAAAAACCTAATAAAAACATTAAAGGTATTTTCTTCTCTCCCAATAATATCAAAATTATATTATATCAAAAATTAAATTATCACAAAGGTATTTACCTTATCATATGCATATGAAAGTTAACAGTAAATAGAAAGTAACACAAAAAGTCAAATAGTTAAACAACTTATCTTTACAGCACTATAAGTCCATAGGAAAAACTCCTCTTGGCACGGCTAAATCAGTTTGTTGCTATAAAGGACAAATCCTAGGTGAGTCTGGGCATAAAACCAGTCACTGGGCTATCTGGAGTGACGGCAAAATCCAGGAGAGTTGCTAACTATTTAAGGATTCAAAGTTACTAATATCCTTGAGGGAATATTCTCAAGAGAATACTCGCAAGTGAAGTGACGGAATCTAAAAGAGTTATGTAATTTAATAAATGCAATTCAATAGCTGTAGCAGCGTGGATTGACCACACCAAAACAAAACATCAAAACATTAGGTATTAGGTTATGTCAACATCATGTCAAATTTATGAAGTTACTTTCGTAGGCATGGCAAGCTTGCGCCATGAAATGAACATGCGCAGAATACAGAAGGCTGAAGAACCTTTATATTCCACCAAAAAAGTGAGAGAAAAAGAACCAAAAAAAACTTACTGATAAGATATGAAATAGATCGGAATTTAAGTTTGACTATATAAAAAATGACCTTATGTTCTTTGCGAGTAAATGAAGGAAATTTTAAATTTAAATTATTTCGGAACTCAAAAAAAAAAATAATCTCTAAAGAAATACTTAACTGCAAGGATAAATTTGATTGTATGATAAAGAGATAATAGGTATGAAATTATTTACTTACATGGAGCCGCAGCACGCCAAAAAAATCTTCCTTTTATGTGGAACTCTTAGATTAGTATTGATTTTAAAAAATTAATTATTAAATATTAATATTTCTATTTTATTCTTCCCCAAATTATCTTCCTTGCTCCAATTCCGTCACTTTGAAGGTGAAAAAATTTCACCGGTTGACGTGGCTGCGTATGAGTTCTGACCAAAACTGACTGCTTTTCTACCGCACAAAATCGATCAATCCTTTCAAAGCGCTCCCAGCGCGTGAGTGGAGAAATGTCGATTTAAAAATCGACCGCTGGCGGATCACCAAAAATTTCTTGAGGGGGTTAATCAGTAGCGTAAACGCTACACGTTCTCGATAAAGGCAATTATATCATCAGGAGGAACTGCAAAAGCTTCTGGGTTTTGTTTATAGGCTTCGTGTATTGCTTGCTTGGAGTCAGTGGATAGACTGGGGTCGAGAGAAGAACTACGTTTTCGTTTCTTTTTTGTGTTGGAGGTGCTAGAGGAACTAGGAACTGTTTGTTTGGGAGGAAACATAGTTTGTTCTGTTGCAGGGTTTTCCCCAGATTGAAGGTTCTTATCGCTTATAGATGATACAGATGAGCGTGGCTTTTTCTGTGAAAGATGAGAACTTAAACATAGTTTATCTGACTTTTCAGATATTGTATCATTTTCGCAATTCTCTGGGGAAGAAGACAAATAAAATAGATTTGTTTGGGAGGGAGATGATTCAGAATGAGATGGAAATTGTGTATTCTGTTGCTGTGACGTTGATTCGGTGGGGGGATTTGGGAGGACATGGGAAACAGTAGGATTTTCAGATGATAAGTTGTCAGATGAAGTATTGGGACAATTAGAAGCAACATGTCCTGATTGTTTGCATAAGAAACATTCCATTTTGTCCGTAGACAGAAAAATTCTATTATCATTGCCTTCAAAAGGAATTAACAAGGAGGTGTGAAGCTCAAAATTATCAGAGGGAGGAAAAATATATACTTGACGGCGAAAACTAAGTATGTGGGAGTATTCATCACCTGGAATGCCCGCTTTAAGAAAGGACACGGGGGAGGCTATTTGGAAACCAAGACTTTTCACTGCATTTTCGGCCAGTTCATGGGGAATGTAAGGAGAGATGTTCGAAATTAATATTCTTTTTGTTGGGGGGACAGGTTTACGAATACTTAAAGTAAGGCGTCCGATTTGAACGGTTGGATGGGATTTCAGCAGTTGATCAACGAGATTTGAGTTCACTAGATATATGCAGATCCTATTGTTAGATATTCTGGATGCAAAGGAAATATTTTTTGGTCCGATGATGTCACCAATGGCTTTAACGTAGTCTAGAAGTTTAAGGTTTTCTTCTGCGTGAAGAACTATCGCCTGTTCTTTTTTTGGGAAAGATGGTTTTGGTGTAGATTTTGCAGCGGTTACGTATGAAAGAGATGTAGTTGCTGGAATGTTGTTTGTAGCAGTTTGAAGGGCCATTGTTAAGGTAGAAACTGTAGCAGTATTGTTTATATTTGTACTGTCCATGTAAATACAGACAGTAACCTCGTTTTATTTCTCTTCTTTAACTAATTTTGCTATCCAAATTTGTATTAAAATCCATTAAATTGGATGGCCAGCAAGAACCAGCAGACTGGTAAAACCAGTCTCTGGTATGCACTTTGTATAAATTAAATATAATTTATATGATTTAATAATATAACAAAAGCAATACGTACAAAGCTTGTCCAGAAATCACTGTTCGAAATTACACTATTAAATCTAAATTAAACACTAATTACTACCGATAAGGTAAACTGGATTTTAATTGTCACACACGTCGTACTCGTTCGAGTGCTAGAACAGGAATCTGAACAGAGTTTAAATAAATACAAATACGTTTATTGGAGATTCGAGACGCAAAGATGATGTTTTTAGGGGTAACGATGTCTCCTATAGCTTTTATGTACTCAAATAGAACGACATTAGGAAGAGCATGTAAGATAATAGCTTGATTTTATGAGGAGACGTAGGAGGTGGAGGTTTAGATAATGTGGCAGCAACATAAGACTTAGTATTATTGATTGTGTTATTTTGTGAGGTAATTTGAGTAGTAATTGAGGTCATTTTAGTGAGCGGTTCTGGATACCAAAACTACTACACATAAATTTTTATTATTAATGCAACAGACGTCCTAGAGGGACTCTGTGGATAAAAGGATTAAAAATAACAGATTACCTGAATTTTGTAACGCCACTGGAAAGTCAAATTTACCAATGCACTTTTGAACTATTAACGTTAAATTATTGTTTCGGTTAAATTGTCACATATCGCTTTGTATTTACACAAATAACGAAATAACGATGTCCGTTGATAAGAAAACAATAACAAGAAAAACTAACACGTTTTTACGATTAACAACTATCGTTTCTAGGATCGCCTGAGTTAATACGATATAATCTCGGGAGTATTTTAAAAATCTAAGTGTTTTACTGAGAAGTTGCTAGGTCCAAAAATTAAAGTCTATGTTATGAATTAAAATCAAATGTTAAAAATACGAATTAAAAGTGACTTCGCAAGCTTCCGATAAAGAAAATACTTAGAATATTCAAAATATATTGTCTTTTTAGGAGATATAAAACAAAATGTTAGTTTGTGGTATTTAAACACTAATATTTCGACGAAAACATGTTAAATCACCGGTTTTCACTTAGGAAAAAAGTTTGCAAAGTTGTGAATTATGAAAATGTTAGTTTACACACTTTGAAAATAGTTCGAAAAAATGGTAGATGTAAGAAAATGTTAATCTGTTTAAACACTTACGTGGGGCTTATACGAGCACATCTCGTGGCGGTGGAGCTGGTCGGATGTCATCTATGTGGATGACTCTGTCTACATCATTGTCTCTACGTACTTCGTACGTATGGTCGCCTGTTGCTCTGAGGATGGTGTGAGGGCCTGTCCAGGCAGGACCTAAATTTCCCTTCACGTGGTTCTGTATTAGGACCTGCTCGCCCTGCAGGTATGTCCGGGGTTGTCGGACGTCCTCTTGGTCCGGAAATAGGTTCCTCGCATATATGGTGGCACGCTGCACGGCTCTCTCTACTCGTTGCTGGCGTGTCTCCTGCTGGTGGACCTGGTGCTCTGTTTCTTCTGATCGTCTAGGCCGGTAGCCTAGTAATAACTCCACCGGAGTTTGGCCTGTTGCATCGTTTTGTCTTGTACGAAGGCTGAAGATGACGTCGGCGACGTAGTTTTCCCATCTTGGATCCTCTGGGGATGATACACGGGCTCGGAGACCTTTCTTGAGTTCTTGCACTCTTCTTTCCACTGGGTTGGCCCGCTGGTGCTATATCTTACTTCTCTCGCCTTGAATATTGTGTTTACGGAGGAACTGCTTCCAAGCATCGGTTCTGAACTGGACACCATTATCCGTAATGATAGTAGATGGTCTTCCCCATCTGTTTAAGATTTCTTCTTGTAAAAATCGGATGATGTCTCTGCTTTTGGCGGCTGTAGCACATCTATATTCAATCCAATTGCTAAGACAATCGGTAGCTAGAAGGATGTATTTATTCTTAGTACCTCTTGCAGCTGGATATGGGCCTAGGATGTCGAACGATATTCTTTCCCAAGGATTTACGGGCTCCCTCGGAATTATTGGTGCTTTTACTTGTCTCGCTCCGGCCTTCGTCGTGGCCCATACCATACATGATTTCACGTGGTTCGTTATGTCTTTTGAAATCGTCGGCCAGTAATAAATTTCTTTAATGGCTCTTGCAGTCTCCTCTTGGCCGGGGTGATTTGCTTCTTCGCTATCGTGGTAGCATTTCAGGACTTCGAATCTGAAGGAGTCGGGTACGACGACTTTTCGAGCATCTTGGCCGGCTGTGTAGTAGGTTATGTTATTTTCGACCGTAAATTCGTCTATCAGACTTTGCTCGACTTCGTTCCTCGGGCCTCTTGCAGTGATTCGATGCCATCGCCGAATAAATCTTTGTAAGCCGGAGTGGACTTGGTGATCTCGTTCGATTCGGGCTTGTAGTGGCATATTTCTTAAATCATCGAGGATAGGATGTTCTGCACCTTCTTCTTCGTCGTCTAAAAGGCAGAGTAGCGGGAAGTCCTCGGGTTCGGCTTCCACAGGAGACTGGGTTGGCCAGGAGATTCGGTCGATTTGACCGTCTACATCTTCTTCTTGAATTGGTACGTCTTCTACTGGATTTCGAGAGAGATGGTCGGGGAGTTGATTCTCTCGACCTGGTATGTGTTTCACCTCGAAATTAAATTCCTGTAGTAGGAGTCACCATCTTGATAGCTTCGCTTTGTCTGCTTGGTATCTGTCAAGCCATAATAATGCTGTGCTATCTGTGAGAAGCGTAAACTTCTTTTCCTGGGGGAAATGACTGAATCTTTTCAGTGCCCAGATCACAGCTAGGCATTTCTTCTCATTAATGTGATATTTCCTCTCAGCGGGTCGGAGTTTAGCTGAAGCATACGCAACAATTTTTCTGTCTTCGGCCGGGCCTTGAAATAGGACAGCTCCCATTCCATATTCTGAAGCGTCGGTTTGTAAGCTGAATGGTTGATTCATGTCAGGCCTCTCTAAGTGGAGATCTCCGGAGAGTGCTTCTTTTAGTGTGTTGAATGCTTTCTCTGCTTCCGGTGTCCACTTAAAGTATTTTTTCTTGGACGTCAAATCGGTCAATGGGGTGATGATTACAGCAACGAAATCTCTAAGCCAATTTGCTGTTCCAATGAAACTCCTCAAATGTTTTACGGACTTTGGTCGTTGGAAACGTTGGATCTTTTCGCAGTGTTTCTCTAGTGGTTGAGTGTCTGTGTCTGTCACTTTGTGGCCCAAATACTCTAACATGTTTGTAGCAAAGCGACATTTCTTCAAAGAGACCCAGAGTTCATGTGTAAGGAGTCGTTCTAGCACTATGTGCAGATGTTTCTGGTGTTCATCCCATGACTTAGAATATATGATAATATCGTCCATGTAGACTTTTACGAATTCATCGACAAAGCCGGCGAAGACAGTGGTAACTAGCTTCTGAAAAGCTGCAGGCCCATTTTTGAGTCCGAATGGCATGACAACAAACTCATATGACGATCCATCAGGTAGGCTAAAGGCTGTCATCGGGATCGATTCTTTATGTAGCAGAATCTGCCAGAATCCGCTTTTTAAATCCAGCGTTGTGAAGATTTTCGCCGTTCCCAATTCTTTAATAGCATCGTGAATTGGTGGCAGGAGACCTCGTCAATTGGCAATCTTGTTGATTTTATGATAATCATCACAAAATCGAGGTGTGCCATCCTTCTTCTTGACGATCACCACTGGGCTGTTATAGGGTGATCCACTTGGTCGGATGACACCTGCTGCAAGCATCTCCTGGACTTCGTCAAACATTATTTTCTTCTTCCCTAGAGAACATTTAAATGGTTTCGTGTTTATCGGCTTTTTGTCAGTTAGCTCGATTTTCATTACCGTATCTCTGGTAGTTGGTTGTTTCAGCTTCTCGTCGATGACGTCGCCATACTCTTCTAAGAGTTCTTTTATGATCGGCATTGCGAATGCCGGGGCTTGATCGTCTTCTAACGTCCTTACGTTGCAATGTTTTGTTGAGTTTGCCTTCCAATAGAGGACTTTGCGGGATTTATTCCCCACGTGAAGACATTTTCTGTGTATGTCTATCAACGGATTAGTTGTTTAATATGTTATGGTCAAAGACATAAAAAGTGTGGATAAACAAAAAACACTTTATTAATATAAAATATATTCTTAATATTAGATACATTTATATACATTTGATTTTTTTTTTAACTATATTCTCCTAATATAACTATATTACTTATGTTATTATATTAATTACAAATTAAATGGAAATAAACCACAATTTTAGTTAAAAATATCATATAAGCTATATAATAATATATTGTTTAGAAACTATTATCGTGTGATATGTTAACATCAACTGATATATTAACAGGTTGATTGCCGACAAAATTTTCAATATCAACCTTCGGTGCCAACATTTTTTTTTTTTTTCAGTTTTTACAGTTAATAGTTAAAACACATTTTAGATAATTTGGAGGTTTTTTTTTGGTTAAAAAGTATAACAAAAAAATTACACACCAATAAGTGTGTTCGGCATCTCCTAAAAAAATTTTACGTGGTGCCGGAACACACCTATAGGAGTGTTTGGATTTTTGTGATTTATTTTATTGATAAGATACAAACAATTTATTTTAAATAACAATATAAACAATTTTAATTTGTATGGAAATCATTAAAACATTCTGCACACAGACCAGGCTTATCCGGGCATACTTTACATTCATAAATGGTAAGTTTTCTTTTTTTATTTGTTCTGCAAACTCTACATTCTTTTCTGCTGATTCGTGCAAAATCTTTATTTTTTGACTTCTCCACTATTTTTTTCTCTATTTTGCTAATATAGTGTTGATTCTTCTTTTCCGAAGACGCCGATTTAGAAACTTTTCCATCTACGTCCAGCAACTTCTTTATAATTTCTAAGCGAAAATCATACAACCGTATATTTTCCAGACGAGAATACTTCTTATAAAGATAATACGCGTTTAATAAACACATTTGAATAACATGAACGAAAATTTTTATATACCACCTAATTGTCTTTCGATTACATGGGTAATAAGCTAACATCTGATCTTGTCTGTCAATTCCACTCATAAAATTATTATATGCAATGATAGCTTCAGGTTTTTCACTTACTTTTCCTCTTTTATTTTTAAATTGTCCCATTTTGTTGTCAAATTCTGTGGTAATATAGGTAACATTTCTTTTGTCTCGCCATTTTCCACAATGTACTCCATTTAAAAAAAAAAGATTTAGTTTCCCCTTTTTTTAGTTTGGCAGTCACTAGCTCTGCGGGATTATTTACTCGATCTGTTCTTAAAGTACCACAACAATAAGTTTTACTTTGTAATAATTTCTCTGCCAATTTAACACTGTTATAAAAGTTGTCTAGGTATATTGCGTGACCGTTACCTAACTTTTCTTCTAGTAAATGAAGAACAATTTTTTCAGTATGTCCAGTTCCACCAAAAATATCTGATGCACCTTCATATATACGAAATTTTAAAACCAGTCCATTAGGCTCTGTTAGCATATACAATTTTATGCCATACTTATGGCGTTTATTTTTTATATATTGTTTAAATTGCAATCTGCCACGCCACAGAATCATCGCTTCATCCAAAGACAGTTCTCTGCCTGGGTAGTATATTTCACTCATTTTGTTATTAAAATAGTCCACAACTGATCTTACTTTATGAAGACGATCCTTTACACGTGGATCGGAGGTGGAAAAGTGAAGACATCTTAAAATAAGCAGAAATCTATTTTTCGACATACTTTCTGAAGAGTGGTATATTAAATAATGGATCTGTTTTCCAATAATCTGTTAATCGTGAAAGTGAAATTGTTCCAGTATGAAGAAACAATCCTAAAAAAAATTTAAATTCATGCAAAGTAAGGTTTTTCCAATTCGTAATGCGAGATTTTTCACGTGTAGTTTCAGAGATTAGAATTTCTACAGCATACTCATTAGTTTCGTCTATAACACTTTGCCAAAAAGGATCAGTGACAAGCATGTTAAAATAATCAATTGGTTTACCTTCTCCAGGTATTGGTACCAGTAGTTGTTGATTTTTTGTGAAATTGAGTTGTTGATAACTCACTTTCAGACAGTATTTTTTGTTTTTCAAATACATTTTTAACCTTTTTATGCCGTTTTTGCAAACCAGAAGACCCAGGTTGATTATCCATATTTAGTTAGATGTAAGCAACATAATTTAATAAAAACTCAGAAACCAATCGAAAAATCTTACTTAACCACACTTTTTTCAACCATGCCGCAACATAAAATGAGTCCTATGAGCAACGTCGACTTTACAATGACACATTTACGGAACACATACAGATCACACCTATAGGTGTGTTCGGCATCCTAGTGGGAAGCAGAAGCACACCTACAGGCGTGGTCGGCAATTAACCTGTTAAACGGGAGTAAACTACAATTTTATTTAAAGATATCTTAATATTTGACGTTTAAATTTTTCCAGGATGAAAATCATTACCAAAACACAAATTAAAATACATTATTTTTAATTTGTTACTTGGAAATATAAAACAATCCTTCTATTCTAAAATTAAAATAACAGATATTAAAACAATTTTGTTTATTTTTGAACAACAACAAAAAATAATGCATTTTAATTTGTTTTAACAACGATTGTCATTCTGGAAATCAAAACTCCACATATTAGATATTTTTAACTAAAATTGTAGTTTACTCTCATTTAATATAGAAAATAATGTTAACATAGCACAAGATAATAATTTCTGAACAATATCTTTTTGTATAGTTGTGTACAACGAGGTGTCAGACAAGGCTGCATTTTGTCGCCAACATTGTTCAATGTTTACTCGGTCCAGTTGTTTAAAAAGGCACTTGAGAGACAACCATATGGAATAAAAATCAACGGGGAACTACTTAATGTGATTAGATATGCAGACGATACAGCAATTCTATCAGATAATATTGAAGGTCTTCAAATTCTGCTTGATCGTATTCACGAGGTAGGAGAGGAAATGGGCATTAAAATAAACTCAAACAAAACCAAATTTTTAGTGTTTAGTCGTGACCCACATCCCTATCTAAAGCTTCAATTGAACGTAGTCCAAGTTGAGAAAGTTCACAAAATGACATATTTGGGAACTGTGATAACAGACCAACTAGATCCAGACTTAGAAATAAAACGTAGAATAGCCATGACTAAATCTACTTTTATGAAGTCATTTCTTTGCAATAACCATCTCAGTTTAGAATTAAGATAAAGAATGGTTAAGTGCTATGTTTGGTCTGTACTTTTGTACAGTGCAGAAGTGTGGACGATAAAAGTATTGATCATGAACAAAATTGAAGCATTGGAAATGTGGGTTCATAGACTAATGCTGAAGATACCTTGGACAGCAAGAAAAACTAATGAAGAAGTACTAAGGAGCGTCAACAAAGACAGAGAACTGCTAAAGACTCAAACATCGAAAATTGTCTTATCTGGGACATATAGTAAGGGGAAGTCGATATAAAATTTTACAACTGATCCTTAAAAGCAAAATAGAGGGCCGTAGAGGTATAGGAAGAAAAAAAGCTTTTTGATTAAAAAACATTCGTGAATGGACTGAGATACCAAATGCAGGACAATTATTCCATATTGCAGAAGATCGAGAAGCCTTCGCAATGGTGATCGCCAACGTCGAATAATTCTGATATAGCACGCGAAGAAGAAGAATAGTTTGGTACAAGCTGCTCAAGGCCAGGCAATATGTAAATGATTTCTGCGGAACGTTGCTCTCCCAATATGAGTTGATGATGACAACGATGATACAAAAGAAATGACAAGATTTATACTTAATATAATCGCTCATCTGACTGTGTGATTCGTTATTTGACAATAGGAACAGATGTTTGTTGAATTTCATTTGACCCTTCCTGAAAGGGTAGTTGCGAATTATGAGATGATGATTTACTTATAGGAACATGCATTTGGGAAACGTGATTTTAAGGTAGCTGAAATGGCATTCGAGAATAATGAGATGATATGGATGTGGGAATTGGAGTTTGTAGAATTTCGTTCAAAGATTGATGATCGGACATTTGAAAATATTTTGAATTTGATGTGACTGAGGGAATATGATTTTGTGTGACTTGATTAAGGGTCTGATTAAACGGCATTTGTGAAAATTCCTTTGTGGCCACTCTTGTCGAGATTGAGCAGCAGCAACAGCTGCAATTATATCGGAACATCTTTGTACTGCTTCTTGGTCGCCAGAAATGTTTTTTTTTGACATAGAAATTAATTTAGCATCATCATCATTTTTACTTCTCCTTTTTTAGCCTGACTGTCAGGTCAGGCCTGACTTATCATCATTACCTTCAAATGTGGCAATAGACTGGTTGATAGTATTGGGTTCTACAGTTTCAGTATCCGTCACTATTTTTTTTGTATGGATTTCAAAACTCGTAGATGTTCAAAATATTCCTATACTCTGCGCCTAACACAAGCTAAACCACTTGCCACATTTTCTTAAAAGTTTCCTCGAATAGCAGGACCGTATTTTTTTTTCCTGAGTTTAATGAAACATTTTGGCAACGGCAGCAGAGTTCTACGAGAGAATTAACTTTCCCCACTGTTTAGATAGATGACAAACAAGTGAGGGTTATTAAGCCCGAGGCTAGTGGCTCTTTATATTACAATTATAAAAACTACTCTTCTATATTGCTACTAGCAATATGTGATGCATCGTACAAATTTACTTTTATAGACGTAGGAGCATACGAAAGATCAGCAGATTTCATAGTCTTCAAAGAGAGTACATTTTATAAGAATCTTAACCTCCTCAGTCCGAAGAAAAGAGTTTTTATTATTTTAGCAATATTTTCTATTTTCCCTCTTGATTTGTGAAAAAAATAAACGAAAATCTATAAAAACTAAAAAAAAATTATTTGACAGACATAATTATGACAGGTCCAGCATAATGGACATCAGGACTTAACTTACATATAATTTAAGTATGAAACTGAAAAAACATTCTCGTTCAGGAGAAATACACAAGTACATTTTGCATTTTACACAAAAGGATCTAGTCTTCTCAGTACACCCAGGGTTTCGGCAACGCATGTAAGAATTTTTATTGTCGACAGAGCATATTGGCAAATGGTCATTACTAGTTTTTCTTACATCCATAGGCGGTAAGTGGACAACTTTAGATCGTTTTACTGGAATTATGGGCTCTTAATCTTCAGATGTCTCCGGTTTGTTTTCTTGAAATAGACGTACTAGCTTCTCTCCCATTTGTAGGCTTACCACCTAAAGCTAGTGACCTTCCAACATACAGCTTAAATTCCAGTAAATCCATTACCTTGGATCTCTTATCGCCAAACGCTACCCTATCCTGACGATACTCTATCCATGAATTGGTCAATGCAAGATCAATAAAGTGCCAAAAAACACGTACAGGCCATTTTTTAGTGCGCATACAGATACTGTAATATGAGATAAATCTGTCACACAAATCTACGCCTCCCATTGACTGGTTGTATTTAACAATTGTGTTTGGACAAGGCACCAGAATATACTTTGAATTTTTTTTATCCCATCTTCGTACGTCAGTCAAAGGCAAAGAACCTGCAGATGTAGAAGCCATTGTCACAGATCTATTGTCCATCCATTTCAAAATAGAGACTTTCTTATCACCGCGTACCCATTCTTCATGCGACCCTCGGCCTTCTTTTAGTAAAGCAGAATCTTTTTTTATTTTGCTTCTAAGTACTCATGGAATTCGATTATTCATAATGGTACCAATACCACATATTCCCTTTTCTAATAAATAATCGAGTAAATTAATGGAAGTGAAATATCTATTAAAGTAAATTGTTGTTCCTGGACACAAGTGCATCGACAATTTTTTCACTACAGAGCCTCCAATGCCCAAGGATTTGTCAGGAGCAGTATCAGGCCAAGTGTTTGCACCTTGATAAATAAAGAAATCCAAGACTAGCCCTGTTTTTGAAGCAAGCACAAAATTCTTCAAACCTACAGGATTAGGTTTGTTCTTGACATACTGTCGTAGACTAGTGGTTCCAGTGAACGGAATCATTTGTTCGTCAATTGACAACTCGAGAGATCTTTGAAGAGTGATACATTTACTTCGTACAACATCAAGAATAGGCTGAACTTTCCAAAGTTTATTTGCCTTTTTGGTCTCCTCTGAAACTGCACAGTTGTCTACAACATGTAAAAAATTTCGTAACTTGTAGATTCTATCTCGGGGAAGCTGAGTAATAATAGGAATTTCAATTCCTTTCATGAAATAGAGGCGTAAACGCGGTAGTCCAAAAATTCCCATCAAAATATGAAAACCTGCTAGTTTCTTGAATTCCTCTGGAGTTGACTTTAGGCTTTTCTTTTCGTTTGCTTGCATAGCTCGTATGTTACTTGCTGAAGACAAGTTTTCCCAAAAATGCTCAGGCAAATACTCAGAAAAATAATCCAATGGTGTCCAGAATTCGTGATCTTCATTAGCTATCCATGGATCAGCGACGTCGAAATCTTGAGTTTCAAAAATTTTTTCACTCCAAGTATTCTTAACATCATCTAATTGTTCCGTTTCCTGGAGTTTCTCCCAACGCTGCAGTAAAGGAGTATCATCGTCTGAATCCCACTCCGAATCTGAATCATTTTCTAAATCATTTTGGGCATTATTTTCGTTTTCATGAAAAACATCTGAAAGGTTTTCAGAAACATTCTCTTTCTCACTGCAATCATTATCGCTATCGTCACTGAGGAAAAAATCGCTATCTGCCAAAATATCCTCCAATTCACGTTTTGTCAATATCCTTTTTCTGTCTGTAACCAAACGTAAACAACGTGAGTATGGTAAAATATTTTGCTAACTAAGTCCCAATGTCCAAAATGCTAGACAAAAATTTCAGAGGAGTCCTGACCTGACCAGTTGTAATTATTTTCAAATATATATTTACCACAAAAACGTCCAAATATCAAATAACATAAATGACAAACAATCAATAATTTAAAATACAGAAAAACACTACAACTTACTGCATTTTTGTGGAGACGCCATCATAACCTCACAAGTTTCACCACATGTAACAACAAACTAATGAAGTAGGCGTTGTAGTCAAATTTTGCAAACGAGTAAATTTTACTGATAAATAGGAAGTCCAATAAGCTGCACTATAGGACGCGGCGATGCTTAACCCGATTAGTCACCGTGTAAAAAATTAGTAAACATTGTCCAGCAGGCTGCACGTATGGACTGAGGAGGTTAAACAGAATATGTTAAATATTCTTGCACCACAGTTATCCTTTCACGGATTTTCAGTGCCGGTGCCCTTCGTCTTTGTAGGTGATGAAGGATTTGGATTGTCAACGAAAATACCTTATGCAGCAAAATGCCTACCATTCAGAAACGTGTGTTCAATAATCGACTATCCCGAGCATCTAGACATATCAAATGTTCCTTTGGAATTCTCGCAAATAAATGGCGGATTTTTCATCGTCCTCTTAATGTAGATCAAAATGTATCTGAGTCAATAATAAAACGCTGTGTTTTACATAATTTTGTAAGAGATAGGGATGAACTTCAAACACAACAATAGACGGTTTGTTTGATTCATCTCTTGAAAATAAACCTTCACAGAAGCAACTGTTTTACTAGACAAATTTTTTAAACATTTTATAAGTGAAGAAGAAGCTGTTTCATGGCAAATCAACCGTATATGAAATAAAAAATGTATATTATATGAAAGACTAAATTTATCTATTTCTACACAGCTACAATATTCTATGAAATGTTTTTACTAAATGTGCATCCACTAAAGTTATTTGTAATCACAGAAGTTTAGAAAATAAAATGAATTTTTAATGAAAATTCGTGTTTTTCTGTCTAGCAATAAATCAAACGTATAACCCGACAAGCGAGAGCTGGTCAATAATACAACCTATAAACAATTAACTATTTCTTAAGTGAATAAAAAATTTTATTTATGTCTTCTTTTACGTTACTAATAATTTTTTCTGATCTAATTTTTTTTTGTATGTTTTCACTTACTTCCATCTCCAATTTCTTTCCTTTTATTTTAAATTTCCCCATGTTCTTGTTGATAAGTTTTTAATTTATCTTTTAATACGCAAAAGAATTGAACCTGTCCATATATTAGTGCATACTTTTCTTCCAAACTTTTGTAAAATTCATCAATTCGTTGAGGAGTCCAATCTGTTGTTGTTAGGGGAATCGCTGAAGAATCTGAAGAGGAAGAACCTGAAGGGGCGTCTGAAGAGGAAGTTGAAGATGTAAATTGTAAGTCATTTATTGAATTGAACAGATCTTGAAATACATCCTCGGAGTCGACGGTTAAGTCAATCTAAAACAAAAAAGTATATTAGAATTAGTTGTAAAATAGCATCGAAAGATAAAGTGATTAAAACAATTTAATAAAGTACCCAAATAATAATAATACATAGATTTTAAGTGAGATCAAAATAACATTAAAACAATAAATCCCATATATATAAAAGAGAATGTTTTAAACAGTTTAAATTTTTAAACATATTTTAAGCGAATTAGAAAACAATATTCAAACAATAAGTACAAAATAAAAAATACAAAATGTTTTCAAACAATTTAAACTTTTGGATAGATTAGCAAAGCAAAATAATTAATTAGAAAATAGTATCGAAGAATAGAATGTTTAAAACAATTTAATATAGCACAAAAATAATAATACATAGATTTTAAGTGAGATAAAACCAAATAAAAGTATTTACAGATTTTTTTGGTTCTTCAGCGATGGGTTTTAAATTTGGTAAAGGTTTTTCTGTTCTTGGTTTTTTCACTTGAATGTTTTGTTGTATTTTTATGTTCTTAGGCATTTTCACGAAATTTTCTTCAAAGACTGATAGTATAAAAGCCACATCTCCAATATATACACCTAGCCACAAACTAGTTTTCACAAAGAAAAACTGAAAACAAGTTCCATTCAATCTAAAAATAGAATGTACTATAAAGGAAAAGTACCTAGGTCTAGAAACTTTTAACAAGAATAAAAATTAAGTTGAATAAACATTGATTGCAAAAGAGAAATGAACTTTAGCTTAAAGAAAAATATTAACGGCAAACAGCAAGAAACCTTAACTATAGTAAAACTTAGGTTTAGATTAACGTTGCTGCAAAGTGCAACAAACTTTAGTCAAAATAAAAATTACAACTTCAAAACGTTAACTTCAAGTTAAATGAACTCCATGCAAATTCAGCAAATACTATAGGTGAATACCTTATTTACTCTTAGTTGGGTAAAACATTTATTTAGAACATTGACATCAAAGTTAAATGAACTCATTGCAAAAGTTAGAAGAATGTAAAGGATCCAAAAATCATTTAGGGCATCGACATCAAAGTGAAATGCACTCAATACAATTCGAAAATTATAATAGGATAAGAACTGTTTAAATTTTTATTAAAGGTTCAAGTTTGTACCCAAAAAATATTTAGAATATTGACATCAAAGTTAAATGAACTCAATGCAGTTAAAAAATACGATAGGTAAATGACAAATCAAATAATTTTTTATTTGTCAAAAGAATGTGAAGGTTTTATCAAAAACCATTATTAACCTTACAGTGGATCCATACATATTTTTCGTTTCCGGGAAGGCCCAGGTCGTTTAGGAGTTTATCCTTTATGCTTACAGTAATAAGTGGCAATATGGGGTCTAAATTCCTCTTGACATTGTGGGATGTGCACTTCTATGCAGTTGCCAAACATTCTGCACGCAAGCCGCACGCAAGCACGATCAGCCACGTGAATATTCACCATTTTTCATCTTTGTTTCCAATACGATAAAGGCTTATATTTTTATCCATATGATCAACTCCTCCCATATACTGGTTGTATTGTTTTATAACACAAGGACGTGTACCATTGATTCGCTGCTTCTCGTGTTTGGAATAGCGTTGCACTTTAGAAACAGGGTTCATGCCAAAAGCAGTTAATGCAATTGTCAACCCATTTTGTTAAAACAATATTACTATCTTTTGTTTTGGTAAAAACGGTAAAACCTCTTATTTTTTTCGTCCACTACCTTCTAAAGTTTTTCTTTAGAGGGTAGTGGACACGTCTTTGGGATTGTATTTTCCCGAATAGTGCCAGTAGCAGCATAACCCCGAGATTTCAAATACGTCAGTACAGGAAAGCCAGTAAAGAGGTTATATACAGTGAAAAAGGAAGTTGTTGAATATCATGTATAAAGTCATCAATCATACATACCAGTGGTGCAGCGCATTTACCACATCGTTCGTCATACTTCGGGTTCGATCTGAAGTTTTTGATAATAGATACAATTGCTATAAAGTGCGAACCAGCCAAGAACTTTTTCCAGACGATCATTTTAAACGCATGGAATTTTGTGAAACTATGATGGAGAAATCGAATGAAAACAATAACTTTTTAAAAATGTTTTGTTTTTCGATGAATCTTCATTTACAATCCATAAACGTCATGATCCATCTGTCCTCCGCTATTGGTCTAGGGAAAATAAACATTTGAGTATTGCTGTGAAAACACAATACCCAACGAAATTAAATGTGTGGACTGGCATTTAAACGATAATATACTTGGTCCATTTTTTATTACGGGAAATCTGAATGGACGAAAGTATCTAGATTTATTACGCAATCAGATCATTCCAGCAGTTCGAAACTTTGCGGTCAACTTCGATGATGTTTGGTTTCAACAGTATGGTTGCCCAGCACATAATGCAATCGAAGTTACAAATTATTTGAAACAAACATTTCCTGGACGATTAATTTCTACACTATTAACAATAAAACGGCCCCCTAGATCACAAGATTTAGCACCTTTGGATTTTTATTTCTGGGGAATGCTAAAATCAAAATTATATCGAGATGAATTCGAACGAGCCACCAATTTAGTAGAATTGGAAGAAAAAATTGTTCAGCTTTGTAGACGAGTACAATCAAATTAGCTAAATGCAATCATACTTGCTTTAATTGATAGATTCGGATTTTGTTTAGCGCAAAATGGTGGTTTGTTTGAACATTTAATTGGTTAGAGATTTTTTTTTAAAATGCCTTTAATTTTCATTATTTAAAATAATTTTTTTAGTTGGTTTTTTTCTTATAAAAATAATATTTACGTTTAGTTAGTTTGTTAAGTTAATTTTTGTTTTATTTCCCAGCCACTACAGCTAAAAATGTACAAAAATTACATTTAAAACTCGAATATAAGTGTTCCAGTTTTTCTTAAGGTTTACCGACGGAAAGTTGGCGACGAAATAATTTTATATAAAGCACTGCGCTCCCATTAAGTGTCCGTCAAAGAAATTCGTCAAAAATACTTACTTTTGGTTGACAAAACACAATAGGTCTCACTTTAACTGTAATTACCTCGCGAAAGATGATGCATCACGAGAATCGTGTCAGGCCACGTTGTCTATGTATCCCTTCCCTTGTGACCTTCGCCTACCGTACACTTTTGATAATATTCGAGTTGTTACAACCGTACCCAGACTCCTCTAGGTCTTAAATACCCAATGATATCTAAATTGTTCTGGTACAATATAGGAAACTTGCACTTCATGTAAATAAACTACGATTCCTAATTGCCGATGGTTGGGCAAATGGAAACAACTCAGTTTTATACAACTAAATAAATGCTTTTCTTGTATTTATGAATCAAAATGGTTGGCACATACTTTTACAGATGCTATAAACTTACGTCAGGAACTAGAAAACTTGACTAAAACACCATGAAGTACAAAAAATTCGATAAAACAAATTTGACAAATGTGAACGTTGTAAAACTACATCTCTCATTTTTTATGTAGTAAATAGTTTCACTAAACGACATAAGAGCCCTCTGGCTTCCTCATAAAGGATAATAAAGCGGTGGTACAATATTGGCACCGGTACAATTTCGGCCACTTTCCCCTATAACGGTGCATAGGAATCATTTGTCGCTCTTACAAAATGTTTTCTTAAAAAACATTCTTTCTACATTTCAATTAAAACTTCACGATTTTTCACATAATAAATATAGTTCATGTACCTTGGTTTAGCTTTCGCTTCAGCAATTTGGCTAAATATCTTTTGTTTTATTCTTCAAGATTCCAGTATTCTTTAAATATTTGTTCTTGTTCTTTAAAAATAATTTTGTGATACATTTTTTACGTGTTTGCAAAGGTACATTTTTTGCTCGAACTATTTTCTTTTTTGATTGGTATATTCCTATCTGAATATTAATTCCTAAAAATCTAATTTTGGTCTGAAATCTTCCATTGTTAGGGAGTCATCCCGTATAATTTGTTAACGGTTATCTTTATAACCCATTCAAAATGAATAGTCCAACACAACTTATAATTCTTATTAATTTAGCCCAGGTAGTAATTTCCACAAACCTTATCTAAATTTCGAGTACTATGTTCCTCTGAAGAAGAAACTGACTTGTCTTGAATTGTTTTATCTTGCGTTACTGGAGAAAGGAGTCTATTACAAATCAATTTCCACTTCTTCGCCAATTAGAGGAATTAGTTGCAGAAGCATATCAAAAATCAATATTAAAAAAGTAAATACTTTCATATTCTGGTAGAAACAATCGTCCATTTGGGTAGTAC
>CAKJVB030000043.1:0-62500 GCA_918026665.1 Diabrotica balteata | reverse complement strand
CCAACGTTCAGGAAAGTGTATTTAAATACTGTCTCACTCCGCTTTCTCTGTAATGTAATGGTTTACCATCTTGTAGAAACCACATATTTCGCCTTACGTTTGATGACAATTCTTCCAATATATCAATAAAACCATTTTATAAAAAAATGTAAATAAATCTCGTTATTCAAATTGCAAGGTAATTCGCATATCCGTAAAACATCATTCAAAATTCATATGTAAAATGCATGTCCTATGGTTTGGAACCATTGATAATTATTTTTTACGGATATGCGAATTACCTTGCAATTTGAATCACGAGATTTATTTACATTTTTTATAAAATGGTTTTATTAATATATTAGAAGAATTGTCATCAAATTTAAGGCAAAATATGTGGTTTCTACAAGATGGTAAACCATTACATTACAGTGAAAGCGGAGTGAGACAGTATTTAAATACAACTTTCCTGAACATTAGATTGTTTGTAGTAGTCATATTTTTGCGGTGAGATATTAATATAATTATTTAATTCATAAACATTTCAAAAAATTACTTATTATTATACTTATAACACTTTAATCAATACTGCAGCAATTTCTTTAGAACCAATGACTCTATTTAATATGAGACGATATATTATCGAATGTATTGACAAATGAATTAAAGAAAATGGTGGACATACTGAACATTTACTTTGACAAAAAGTTTAATTTTATTTACTTTAACTATTTCTTAATTTGGTTTATACATAAACTGTTTTGATTATTACTTTAATTTAATACAAAACGTAAAATGTTTGATGGAAAATCCAATTATTCTGTTATTTATCAAATCATATTATTTTATTCTACTGATATATTTATTTTATTTAATAATTCATTAAATATTAACTTCGTTAAAGGTATTTTATACCAAAATTCAGAAGTATTGATGTTTTTCTTTAATTTTCTTTCGTTGATTGGAGTAATTGCGATAAATCAGAATTATGTAGTTGATTCCTAAAATAAAATTATCTCGAAAACTGTTGAGTTTTGAAGATATTAACAAGTATACCTTTTTTTGTTGAAATAACGTATCTTTAATATTTTTTAATAAAAATACCGGTAGCTTAAAGATCAAAAAAGTTATGTGCAAATACATGCCACATATATGGCATATGTGGCGCCCTCTATCAGCTACATCAAAGTTTGCATCAAATTATAATTTCTGATACTTAATAGTACCCAGTTGTAAATTTTTATACATAAATGTTGACAAACGTAAAAGTTATAGCGAAAAATAAAATTTTAAATTTCCACTTTAACACCCTGTATCTTTCTTAATATCAACATTTTATTAAAGCAACTTGCCTTAAATCGTAATATTTTAAAGAGTAGAATCTACGGTTTCTTTTTGTTCAATTACTTACGGACCACCCTGTATATATATATATACATACATACATACATACATACATACATACATATATAGAAAATATAATTACAGTAGTGGGACTACGGTATACGAGGACCAAAAAGTCACGACAAAATGAGATATCCCCACTACTGGGCCAAACCCAAAAACATGTATTAGTAAATATATAATCTAAGTCCATGGGAGAAGCGAAATCTTAACACTAAGGTTGACTAGGTCCTAACGGTACTAAAGCTAAATCCCAGATAAGTAAGGTAGGGAATATAAATACTAAAAAAAACCGTGACGGTTATACAAAAGTTATATACAACTACCTTACCTAACAAATATACGACTAATATGTGTCGAAGCAACTAAACATCAGATATATGTGTAAGTGTTATGCTTACACATAGATGCTGGGAGCTATATAAAGTGATCAAATGTGATGGGTATGGCCAACAGACTCAGAAAGATATATATATATATATATATATATATATATATATATATATATATATATATATTAATAAAGTATTCAACTAGTGAATTCAGAGGTTTATTCGGTCAGTCAGGTTGGCAAAATAAAAAACAGAAGTCAACTACTTCATAAGTTTATCGAAGACGTTTCGCTTTATATTTCTAAAGCTTCATATATATATATATATATATATATATATATATTATATATATATATATATATATATATATATATATCGTACATCTAGTTCAATACTGCCATAACTCCAAAAATTCCAATTTTGAGTTAAGGCTTTAAAAAGGTTGCATATATGATACCCCATCTAATGCAATACAACCTTAACTGAAATATTGTCTTGGATAAGTATAAAGTAAGATATTTCGGTATTACACTGTAGGGTTTTGAAATGCAATATGGCCATAACTAGAAGATGTGGCGATAATACACTCCGCCACAATACAACCGATGTAATTCAATACGGCCACAACTGCAAAAATTGTTAGATTAGTGGTACGATTTTATCAGTTCTCAATTATTTATGCACGAGGTATCCACGTTTTTAGTGTACAACTATTTGATTTAAAGTCTGAAAACAGTGTATAGTGATATTGTTATTAACTTTATTATCAACCACGATGTCAAGGGCAAGAAAAATGCTTGGACTAGCTTTGCAAAGTTATCTTAAAGGTGATGAGAATCTGAGAGACAATTCAGAGGTTTCTGAGGTTATGAATGACATCTCCTTTGTGTTGACGTACGTTTGTATTTCAACAAAAATCACAGTGAGGTTTTACGTCATGTATGTAATTTTTTAGCTTACTCTGGTTGCGTTACCCGTGCAATCAAATCATACCGCAAATACATTTGAAGATCAAGAAAATCTACATACAGACCCTCGGTAAGATGATTACATAGAGCAGGTATATTTTTATAAAACGAGAAACGGTTACTGGACCGGTGAAAAATAAAATAAGAGAACACATAAATTCTTTCCAAAGAGAAGAATCTCATTATCTTAGAGCACTAACTACAAAGGAATACATAGATGGTTCACTTACTTTAGCTCAAATGTATCGCTACTACAAACTACAGGAAGAGTAGTAGAACACCAAGCTACTCTTCATCAAACTTATAATAACCATATCCATAATAAAATTAGAAGCAGAGAAGAAAAAGCACAAGATCTAGCAAGAGCAAAAGATGATTCTCAAGTATTGGTAGCTTGTTTTGATTTGCAGGCGATCCTTCCTACACCTTGTGGAGATGTTTCAAGCTTCTACTATTAATGCCACCTGAACTGCTTTAACTTTACAATTTTTCAGATATTGCAAAAGACTGGTTACTGTTACTTCTGGCACGAGGTTATTGCTAACCGCGGCTCAAACGAAATAGCTACGCGTCTGTTTGATTATCTTTCAAATCATTGTAATGATAAAGACGTTATATTTTATAGCGACAATTGTGTTGGGCAAAATAAAAATAAATTTATAGTTACCATGTATCTCTATACAATTGGAAAAATGAATGTTAAATCAATCATACATAAATTTTTAACAGTGGGACATACCCAAAATGAAGGGGACGCTATGCACGCAACTATTGAGAGGCAAAAGAAGAAAATACTTAAAACAGGTCCCATTTATGTTCCTGCACAATGGCCTGTCATCATAAGATCTGAAAAAAAAGAGGCAAATCCTTAAAATGTAAAAGAAATGTCAACAGAAGACTTTTATGACTTTAAAGATCTTTATTCAAAAATTGGAGGAAATTTTACAAAGAATATAAAAGATGAAAAGGTAGTCTGGAACGACATCCAAGTTATTAAAGTTGTCAAAAGCAATCCTGGATCTTTCTTCTATAAAACAGATTATAATGCCGATGAGTTCGAAGAGGTCCATTTTAAAGCATCGACAAAGGGGCGTTCAGCAACTGTGGAAACAGTAATCGATTTAAAAAAGGCGTACATAAAGCCTCCATCGATATCCGCAAAAACCAAGCAACACCTTTTGGAACTGTGCGATAAAAACTTCATATTAACTGTTTATCACAATTTTTATAAGGACTTGGTTAATAGTAATTAAAAAAAAATGTTCATATACACTTGTAATAATAATAATAAAAATATTTTTTGTAAGAACTAGTTGATTTTTTTTATTATGTTGCCGCCGTATCTCCTATTTTTCGTTTTATAAATGACTTTCTTCACAATGCAATATCGCCATAACTATCAAAATACAATTAACGTTTTATTTTTAATAAATTGTAATAAGATCCACCGAATAACTGTATAATTTGCTAACTAAGTTGTAATTTTAAAGCCAGTCATTCTAAAAATAAATTATTTGCAAGGCATAACTCGTTTGCTACAGAACGTTTTGCTCATTTCTCGAAATTATTGTATTTTGGACTTGTGGCACTATTGAACTAGGTGTGCGATATATATAAAATATATATATAAATATATATATATATAATATAATAATATATATATATATATATATATAATTTAAAACCCTGATACATAAATTTCTTCACTTTCCTTTTAAAAACGCTATATAAACTCGAACAGAACCAGCTCCGTATTACAAATGGATTCTATCAGCATCGAGAAGTACACAAATACACCTGGGGACAGAGAACAAGGAATCTAAAATCTATAATAGATTACTTGATTGTACGCCAAAGATCAAATCTTAAAATCTACGATGTAAGAGCTTATAGAGGCGCAGTTTTGTGGAAGCGATCACCATTTCTTAAAAGCAAAAATAATGTTTTCAAGAAGAAGCCAGAATGAACAACCAGTAGTTCGCTCAGAGATGGCAGAAGATGTAAGATATAATCTTATCAGCCTAGATCAAGATAGTGTAAAAATATTGTACCAAAACAGACTGAACGAGAAACTTGAAAACATAAATTTCAATAACATCGAAGACCACTACAATTACATTAAAGAAAGTATTCACTCTGCAGCAAAAGAAGCGCTTGGATATTACGAAAAGAAAAACAAAAATACTCCATACTGGTGGAATGAAGAAATAGACACAGCGATAAAACAAAAGAAACAAAAGTATGAACAATATTTAAGTGCAAAAACAGATACAAATTGGTCTGATTACAAAAACCATCAAGCTAAGGTGAGACAAATGATAAGACAGAAAAAAAATGAATCCAGGGATCAAAACTGTCAAAATTAAATACGTACATAGGAGGAACTAGAAGTACAGAAAGCTGGAAACTTATTAAATCTCTTAGGACCAACGACAAGAAAAAAGATTTAATCTCACCAATTTCGTTAGAAGCATGGGACATGTACTTCAGTAAACTGTTACAAGAAGACCGAATGGAATTCAAAATAAAAGAAAGTAACCAAAACATACGCGTTGAAGCATCTCCTATAAGAATTACGAAAAAGGAAGTAAGGGATATCTGTATTTCACTCAAAAACAAAAAAGCGCCCGGACCTGGCAATATACCCTCCATCCATCCATCCAATGGCACTACAGCCCAAGCCGGGCCTTGGCCTCCTTCATTAAACCTCTCCAAACATCTCTATTTACTGCTGTTCTTTTCCATGAACGCGTTTTTAGGAGATTTTTGGCATCCTCATCTACCTCGTCTTCCCATCTCTTTTTTGGTCTTCCAACAGGTCTTTTTCCTTGCATTCTTGCGTTTAGTAATTTTCTGGGGATTCTGTTCTCATGCATGCGGGCCACATGCCCTGCCCATCGTAATCTCTGCAGTCTAGTGTATTGTGCTAGTGTTGGTTCAGTGTATTGTTCGTATATTTCGTTATTATATCTAATTCGCCAGTTGTTATTTTCCTTTATTGGACCCAGTAGTCTACGCAATATTTTTCTTTCGAACACGTCTAATGCATTGGTAGATTTCTGTGTTATAACCCATGTTTCACACCCATAACTTACTATGGGTCGGATTATTGTTTTATATACCCGGAGTTTTGTTTTCCGGTGTACGTCTCGCGATTTGAATATGTGGCCCATCGCGAAATAGGCTTTGTTTGCCAGCATAAGCCTTCTATTTATTTCCGGTTCTTCTTCATTATTTTCGACCAGATCCATGCCTAAATACGTGAATCTATTCACGTATTCTATATCGTCTATAAATTGTTGTTGTTGCGCCTGTCTATTTGATCTGGTTTGTATGAGTAGTTTTGTTTTATTTGTATTTATTGTTAGCCCTACAACTTCTGAACTCTGTTTCAACTGAACGTAGGTTTCTTCTGCCGCAGTCTTTGTTCTGCTCATTATGTTTATGTCATCTGCGTATGCTGCTAATTGGGTAGATTTGTTTGTAAGTATGTTATTTCTGCTCACCGTCAACCGTCTAATTACATATTCAAGAACAAGATTAAAAAGTGTTGGAGCCAGTCCGTCACCTTGTTTCAGTCCTTGCGTTGTCATAAACGCATCAGTGATCTGTCCTTGAATACATACATGTGCTTCTGTTTCTGTCATTGTCATTTGCACTAGTCTTATTAATTTTGATGGTATGCCAAATTCTTGTAATATATTAGGTAGTATTGTTCTATCTATTGAATCATAGGCTTGCTTGAAATCTACAAAGAGATTGTAGACGTCTGTGTCATATTCCCATGCTTTGGCTAGTATTTGTTTAACTGTAAATAGTTGGTCAATAGTAGATCTATTTTGCCTGAACCCTGCTTGATATTCCCCGATAATTTTTTCAGTGAGGGGTTGAAGTCTTCGATTAAGAATGTTTGTGAGTATTTTGTATCCCGAACAAAGTAAAGAGATGCCTCTATAATTCTGGCATACCAGTTTGTCTCCTTTTTTATGAATAGGGCAGATTATACTTTTCTTCCATTGTTGTGGGATTTTTTCTTCTCTCCATATTTCTTGTATAAGCTGGTGCATCTGTTCTGTCAAATTTGTTCCTCCCTGCTTGAACAGTTCTGCCGGTATCTTATCTATTCCCGGCGCTTTATGGCTTTTTTGCATTTGGATTGCTGTTCGAACCTCCTCTAGCGTTGGAGGTCTAGCCAATTCATTATCTTCTCCATCTTCCCTGAGGCAATATACCCTCAGAACTGATAAAATCTGGAACTGAAAAACTATATGAGCATTTGACAATACTCTTTCAAAACTGCATAAACAAAGTAGAGGTTCCAGCCGAATTTAAAACCTCAACCATTTCAACTTTACATAAAAAGGGAAACAAACAAAATTGCGACAATTACCGTGGAATAGCAGTTACTAGTACCATTAGTAAAATCTATGGGAAAATGATCAAAAATAGAATAGAAAGAGAATACACTGATATGGAGGCAGAAGAACAGGCGGGTTTTAGAGCTGGTAGATCGACCATAGACCACCTTTTTTGTATCACCCAACTTATAGAAAAAAAGGTTGCTGTAGATCAAGAAGTCCACTTTTTGTTTGTTGATCTAAAAAAGGCCTACGATAGCATCCCTCAAAATAAGTTATGGAACACTCTCAGACAAACGAACATCAACTCAAATCTCATAACAGCAGTGGAAAAACTATATGAGAACGCCAACGCCAAAGTTAAAATAGGAACGAATGTTTCCAAAGGTTTTGTAGTAGACAAAGGACTGAAGCAGGGATGCTGCTTAGCGCCGACACTTTTCAAAATATATCTGGAACAAGCATTAAAACTCTGGAAGCGGAAATGCAGCGGCATGGGTATACAATTAAACAATAACAACCTGTACACTCTATGTTTTGCTGATGATCAAATTGTGATTGCTAACGAATATGACGACCTAGAATACATGACTCGAAAATTAATCGAAGAATACAAAAAATGGGGATTAGAAGTCAACATAGATAAAACAATGTACATGAACATCGGTGGTAAAGAACAAAATCTAGTTTTAAACGACGGACAACACATTAAGTACAACAATAAATATTCCTATTTAGGAGTAGAAATCACAGACGACGGCAAATCAGATCAGGCTATAAAAAAACGAAACACTCAGGGTAGAAGGGCCATATCTCAACTAAATAGTATTATCTGGGATCAACATATATCCAAAAAAAATAAACATCGAATATACAACACTATTATAAAGAGCATAGTAATGTATGGAAGTGACGTGTGGCAGTTAAAGGCAACTACTGAAAGAACACTACAAGCCACGGAGATGGACTACTGGAGACGGGCCGCAGGAAAATCAAAACTCGAAAGAATTAATAACGAACGTATACGAGAGGTTATGGGAGTCACACATACGATTGTCGAAGATATAAGAGTACAACAACTAAAGTGGTATGGACATGTGCAGAGAATGCCAGAACATCGTCTGCCCAAACAGATTATAGATTGGTCACCACATGGAAAGAGAAAAAGAGGCCGACCCAGAAAGAGCTGGAGAGAAGGAATAGACAGAGAGATCCGAGAGAGAGGTTTAGACGAAGATCTTTGGGAAGATAGAGATGCATGGAGATTGGGCATCGGAAGACGTCGGAGGACGTTTTAAACTGAATATATATATATATATATATATATATATATATATATATATATATATATATATATATATATATATATATATAGTATATTTATATATATATATAATATATATATATATATATATATATATATAAACTCATGAACCCTTTCCCTAACAATAAATCTAATTTAATTAGTTAATAACCATTCACCTAACTTCTTATAGGTGATGTAAAAACTGTAATAAGTACTAACTTTGGTATATGCATATACAAAGTTGTAAGTTACAAGAAAAAACCTTAACCCTATGAAACTTGATGTTAATGTCTGTCACAACACCACAGCTGTCCTGGTTAAGTCCCCTGAAGACTCTGGCGGTCCTTGGGGCTCCGAAAAGCGAATGAAGGAGAATGATGTGGTTTCCTGGTTACCAATGGGTTGAAGTAGGTGTTTGATTAAACTACTTGTTAATAACAAAATAATTGTTTATTCGCCGAAATGCTCGAAATAATGCGCTCTCTACATAAAGTTTGTAGTCATTTTCATAGCTTTTTTAAGAACAAAATTTTTGGAAAAATTACTTTTTGAGTTATTTACGAGAAACCGTCTAAAACGTGTTTTTTTTTTTTGAAAAATGAGGATATTCACTCGCAAATAACTCGAAAAATATTGACTTTGCAGAACAAAAGTTGCTTAGAATAATTAATCACTTAATCAGTTTATCCACTTCTGGACTTATTTTAAAGGTATTGTTTTCATCCCCGAAAAAAGAGGTGAAACTCACCCCCAGGGTAAAAACACACATCGGCACAATATCAGTTTTTTGTTTGACATGTTAGATTACGTGTATGCCAAATTTAATGTCAACTCAAGTGGCTTTTTAAAATTTAGAGCAAAAACCGTGAGATTAACGTACTATAAAAACAGCTATTTTTGCAATAATTTATTAATAACAAAGTAGGGGCGCGGTTTAATTCATCACGACTAGTGATAATCGATTTAGTATAAAAATACTATCAAAAAAATTACAAACTTGCGGTAGATAGCGCATTATTTCGAGCTTTTCGGCGAATAAATAATTATTTTGTTATTAACAAAATAAGAACATATTTTGAGTAACCGTGACTAGTTAGCTTCAGTGACCAAAACCACAAGAGACGACCTGGACCTTAACACTATCAACTTCTTTACTGGGCTTCTAATAATAGCCCTTTATTGGGGGTTTAAAATAAATATACCTTTTACACAGAAGATTTTCCTTAAATTTTTGTAATTAATGGTATACAGGCAGCTACAGGAAATTTTTCCTTGTGAACTTCTAAATAATACTTGAAAAATACTTAATTTTACCATAAATTGTTAATAACAATTAAACGGGTAATATTTGGGCTTCCAGTCCACTTCCATTAGATTCGGCGACCCAAAAACCCGAGAATACCACCATTAAATCACAGCGAGCTAGAATTTCCCACGGGACCCCTTATGTTGCAACTAGACTAATTATTTTAATGCAATTTAAAATATTCACGTTTACTTGTTAGTTTTGTAATTGTATTTACTTACAATTTTACTGCATGCTGAGCAAAATACTTTTCCCATATCAATGACTAATTCTGGATATGTCGTGATCCACGCAGATACATTCACTTCTTTCGACATTGTAACTACACTGGATAAAACTTTTTATCACACAGTACACTCCAAAAGTAGGTACAACAGTAACTTGTATTTAACAACTCAAGTTTAATAAATAAACTTGGTTGAAATTTTTCTTACCTAAGTAAATAAAAGGCCAATAATAAACCCCAATAAACTAATTCTTGGTAATTTTTACCTTCTATTTTAAGGTATCCATTTAGAAAGTGTTAAGGGATTAAGATAAGAATAACATTTTATATTTTGGAAATACCAGGTGCTTATGAAGGTATTTTAACCATGAATCAACAAATAAATTCATTTTGAAAACCTATTATATGCATTTTATTTTTAAATTTACCAATATATGCAAAATTCAAAAAAATACACAAAAACATGCAAATGCATATGCATATGCACTCTTGCATATTTGCCTGACTCTGCTGATAATATAGATCCAAGAGGAAAATTGATGAAAATGGCGTCAAAAAACTAACAAAAAATATAACAAAATACGGCGACAGTATAACGGAATTGGCAATGAATACTTACATGAAACTGTTTTGTAAGAAACGACGCAAAAACAAAACAAAATAAAGCAAAAAACAAAAATAGAAAAATAAAAATAGGAACGTGAAATACAAGATGGGAATAATAGTGCTACAAGAAATAAGGTGGGCAGGAGAAGGGATAATTGCTAGAAGAAATTACACAATGTACTACGCAGGAGAAAGCAAACAGGGGCGCAATGAAACTGCCTTTCTAGTTAGTAATAGCGTAAGAGACAAGATTATTAACTTTAAAGCGGTTGATGGAAGAATATCATATATTAGAATGAAAAATAAACAAGCACATTTAACATTTGTTAACATATATGCCCCTACTGAGAATACTCCTGAAGAAGAAAAGAATGAATTCTATGAGAAACTTGAAGAATTAAACGAAGAAATATCAAAGAACGACATACTAATACTGTTAGGAGACTTCAACGCAAAGATAGGGAAAGAAGACACGAACAGAGAAATCGCAGGAAAAGAAACGATCATCAAAATATGAATAACAATGGCAGGATAATATGTAATCTAGCAGCAGCAACCAATACTTTTATTATTAGCACTCAATTTAAGCACAAAGTAACGTGGCTAATACCTGGAACAACAGATGGAAACCAAATAGACCACATCCTAATCTCAAAAAAAATGGAGAACAATTTTACAGAATGTAAGGTCTTACAGGGGAGCCAATGCTGATTCGGATCACATTTTGGTGATAGGCGACATGAAATTGAAGATACTTAAAGATAAAAACGACAGAAAGAAAAGAAAGAGGTGGAATCGGTCGAAACTAAATACAGATAATGCAAACAGAAAATTCTGCACTAAATTGGAAGAAAAACTACTAGTCCTAAAACCATCGAACATAGATAAAACATGGGAAGACATAAAAGATAGTATCTTAGCAACAGTAGAGGAGACGATAGGACTAATGGAAGACAATAAAAGAAAGGATTGGTACGATGAAGAATGCGAGCAAGCTAGTAAAGACAAGGACAAAGCAATACACAGGTGGGTCGCCACAGAGAAACAAGAAGATCTCCTACATTATAAAGAGAAGAAGAAGAAAGAGTCAGATAAATGCTGCAAAACAAAAAAGAAGAAATGGATCGAAGAATTAATGCAGGAACTCGAAGCCAATAATAATGACAATGCAAGACTATACACATACATAAAATCACAAAGAAAAAAAGAGATACCAGCAAATATTGGAAAAATGGAATGGAAACACACTATAGAGAACTGTTTAAAAAGAAAGACGATGCTGAAAATGCAGAAAATGAAGAACAAGCAGAAAATAGAAATAGAGAACAATCAGAGCCTCCTCATACAGCGAAGTATTGGCGACTATAAACAGATTAAAGACAAGGAAAGCAGCAGGACCAGACTACATTATAAATGAGTTCTTCAAGAAAGGGGGAGAGGAACTAGCCCACAGAATCCACAACCCAATAGAGCGAATATAGGAAGAAGAACGCATGCCGAACGACTGGAATTGTGGTCTGATAACACCAATCCCTAAAAAAGGCGACAAGACGAAATGCACTAACTACAGGGGAATCACGTTATTAAATACAATGTACAAAATATTAACTAATTTGATCAGACAAATAATAGAAAAAGAAACTAGAACAAAAATAGGTGACATTATAGATTAAAATGTTCAGATTGCAATGCTTCCTACATAGGTAGGACATGCAGATCATTATCTTCACGTTCTCTAGAACACATAAAAAGAAAAAATACTTCCACCTTTTCCCAACATCTAAAAGAACACAACCATACCCTCAATATCTCAGAAGACGTTTCACTTATCCACAACATCCCCCAAAAAAACTTCCTTAAATTAGATTTATATGAAGATCTTGAAATTTAAAAAAAAAAACAAAAAAACCCAAATTGTGTCAATCGTCATATATCCTTCAATCGAGACTTCCTTCCTCTTCATCGCCAACTATTCTCATAATTTTTCACCACTAATTTACCTCTCAACTAAAATCCACATTTATCATCAAACTTCAGTCCATTCCAAAACTTTTACTTCAACATAACATACTCTTCATCTCTTCCCTCTTCTCTTCATTAAACCAAACTTTAAGTCTAACCCTCTATATCTATTACTGTCCATGTTTCTTGTTAGCCCCCCAAAAATCCCAAACTATTCAGCAACCCTTTCTAACAAGCATTTCAGTCCTCTTCTTACATTTTCACACAACTTCCTTAGGGTTTGGTAGCGGACCTCTGGTGATCTCAGCTTTCTGTAGTGGTTCAGTATCCCACCATTCATTCAAAACAACCATAAATTTCTTTCTTACTCAATTTGAACATAGCTATCTATTAATCTTTCAATTTCAAGTTAAGTCCAGTACACAACGCAGACACATTCAACTTATAACTTATTCCATACCCCATATATACAACCATACCCTCAATATCCCAGAAGACGTTTCACTTATCCACAACATCCCCCAAAAAAACTTCCTTAAATTAGATTTATATAAAGATCTTGAAATTTTAAAAGAAAAACAAAAAAGCCCAAATTGTGTCAATCGTCATGTATCCTTCAATCGAGACTTCCTTCCTCTTCATCGCCAACTATTCTCATAATTTTTCACCACTAATTTACCTCTCAACTAAAATCCACATTTATCATCAAACTTCAGTCCATTCCAAAACTTTTACTTCAACATAACATACTCTTCATCTCTTCCCTCTTCTCTTCATTAAACCAAACTTCAAGTCTAACCCTCTATATCTATTACTGTCCATGTTTCTTGTTAGCCCCCCAAAAATCCCAAACTATTCAGCAACCCTTTCTAACAAACATTTCAGTCCTCTTCTTACATTTTCACACAACTTCCTTAGGGTTTGGTAGCGGACCTCTGGTGATCTCAGCTTTCTGTAGTGGTTCAGTATCCCACCATTCATTCAAAACAACCATAAATTTCTTTCTTACTCAATTTGAACATAGCTATCTATTAATCTTTCAATTTCAGGTCAGTACACAACGCAGACACATTCATCTTATAACTTATTCATCAAATTTTTTCATGTACCTAGTGTTGTCTTATAACAGATAGGGCCTTTTTAAGTTATAATTTGAGTTCTATATGATAAACATAATACATAACCATATCCCAACCTTCAAATTTTGTTTATTTCACACAATAGTTGAACGAACACCTTAAGATCCTCATATCCATTATGAATAATATCAAATCACATAACTTATTTATCTGCAAAGATGACACTACAAAAACGTTTCACTTTTTCGTTTCACTTAATATCAACAAAGCCAACCATACCATCATCACACTTTAAGACAACTTATACCTACAACAAACCTAACTTATATCTTATCCTTTTTATTTCTCTTGTGCCTAGTGTTGCCTTATGACAGATAGGACCTTTCTTAAGTTATAAGTAGATTATCACACTTTCAACAGACTACATAATCATGTCCCAACCATCAAAAAATCTTTCGTTCATTACATATAATAGCTAATACAATAAAACTTCCACACCTTTTAGTCTGTTACTACCTTGTCAGACATTTATGTTCATGAACTTATAACTCAAAAAAATTTTCACATTTGCCAGGTACCAAATGTTGCTTCTGACATACAGGGCCTCTATATTTGAGTTAAAAGTTAAATAACACGTGAACATTTACTAAAACAGTTAAGAACACTTCCAGTTATAAATAAATACATTTAGATCCAACCATTAACATCAATATTTTCTAAAATTCAACCTTCCACATGTGTCTAGTTTATATTTTCTGGGTACCAAATGTTTAAGTAACATAAAGGGCCATATAATAAAATTTTTTTCTATATTACATTGCTACATACATGTATAGTTGGTTGCCTAACTACAACCATACAATTTTTGCTCCCTTATATCATCTTAATTTCATAAATTAAAAACTACAACTTTGATGGTTGATACTGTTATATTAATTTACTTAATTTTCACAATTTTAAATAACGTTGGCTTTTGTCTTAAGTAGAAACATACAGCTACATTGACTGCTCTGTGATTATTTCCGTCATAACTTAACAATATTGTCATCAAATGTCATTGCCAATCAGTTGCACTCATACAGTCCTCGAAGACATACCGTCTCAGGACTAGTAACTTCAACGTCACCATGTTACCTAATCCATCGGTAACTCTATAATCCTAAATCATTATTTCAAAACTAAATGTAATTAAACATCTGTTACCGGGTTTTTACCCACATATTTAATCTTGGTGGCTACATTCATGTATTCCTAGTAAGTATTAACCACATTGTTCATTAACCGTAGTCAAAATTTAACCTATGTTCTTTTTAATTAAGTGGTTAACTATTTTCTAGGACACTGATGATGGAACATGGTTTCCGAAAACGTTTTGTCTTTTTAACTTAACCCGTTTGGGCCTAAAATATACCTATTACAAAGGATTTTTAATTAAATTTTTAATACATGGTATACAGCCAACTACAGGAACGTAGATTCCTTGTGCATTTTATTTTACATAATGCATTGTGACTAAATTTAATTCTTTATAACAGTATACTTACCTCTTGTGTCACAGGCTCTCTTTCTCAATAAATTAAATATTTTTCCTCTTCTCGTAGTCATAATTTATCCTTTTCGTTTATAATTCTTAACAATAATATTTTACAAATCGTAAAATTCAAATAATTCTAAGTCATTGACAAGAATATTGTATGTCCACACAAATAAATCAGAACTATTCTATGTCCAAATATTCTTCCGAGTTACACTCCCGTCGTGACTTATCATTGTTCTGCTCTCAACTGACCCGCTGAGAACTATTGCACCGCAATATAGAATGGAAGATGGTGGGAGAACCGTGACGCTTGGACTTACAATACTTTTACATGGAATAAAGGAGGCTACAAGCTATCGAATGATGTTAATAACGCAATTTTGAAAAATTTTGACATAAATAGTTCTGCATTCAGGTGACGATTTATTTCTCCGTTTCTTTTTGACGTGGCTAAGAAGCGTACACGCCCACTATAAATCACTTGAATTTGTAAACTGCGGATATGTCCGTCATGAACGCAGTGTATTGCCACTGGTCACGACGAACATATGCGTCGTAACCGTTTAAGGGGTTATTGTCACAAGAAATGTTGTATTCATCAGATACATATATAAGATACAAATATTACAATATGGTTCAGTTTATTCTTCTAATTCCTAAAAATAAATAATACACAAAAAAGATTCTAATTTAGAATTAAATCAAGAAAATGAAAAAATAAACAAGAAAGCCATGAAATGAGTTAGTTTGGGTATAAAAGTCTTAGGCATCACAAAATGAAGTACATAAATTTTTGGAAAATGTAAAATGTGCAAAATGTGTAATTAAAATAGTGCAAAAAAATATAAACATTATAACATAACAATACTTACCATTTGAGTTCATTCTTTTAAGTTCTGATTTATAACAAATCAAATAAATTTCCACTATTGCTTTTTACATCTTACAGCACTGGGTGTTACGATTGATTTATTAGATACCACCACTAGTTTATCCATCAAGTTATCCTGCAGCTCTCATTTTTCATTTTTTCTAAAGCAATAAGCTTTAAAATGACCAGGTGTATAAGCTACCACTTCTCTCAACCTAAAAAGATAAAAATTGCTTTAATGAAGTATGTGATATTAAATAGTAATATTAATTGATTAATTACTTAATTAGTTGTTTACTTCTTAATTGGTTGCGTAGACATTTTGATTGTAGTTGTATGCCGCTATATCAAAAATCATATTTTCATATTTATTGAGGAATGGGGAATAACACAATGGCAAATTTGGAACTGCTTTTGGTTGACCATTAAAAATTTTTAGTGTAAAAGACATTTTCAAAATATGTTTTCAAAATAAAGTTTTTTTATAGTTGTTCATTTTTTTTTTCAATTTTTTATACAGTTTCTAAAACTACAAAACACCTTTGATCTGTAAAATTAAATGGCCAATAAAGAAGTTTTAATTTTAAAATAAGTATTGTTAAATTCCATTATACAATAGTACAAAACTAAAATATTACCAAATTATATAAAAAAAATTATTCATTACCTGAATTGATAATTATTCTACATAATTATCCTACAAATGTGGTTGCCTATTCGGAGTCCTAAAAACTGCAGGTAATAAATTCGGAAACCAAATTCTTCCTCAACAAATCCACATATACAGTATAGGTAAAAGTTTATGGTTGGTATGTACCTTACGTGAGATTGAGTGAGAAACACCTTTTAAAAAGAGAGAGGCATATTAGATCCGCCCTTTATATCGTCGAAATAGCTTTAGCGGAACTAAGAAAAGAGGAGAAGTTCAACATTGTCAAACTTATTGGTTTTATTTGACCTGTTGTCTTTTTAGCATTTTAACAACGTTTTAATATAATCAAATTTGGGCGAATTGATTTAAATGACAGCTTACTGTTTTTTATTTTAAATATGCCACAATTTTCCTCTACAATAAGTTTAATTTAACATTTTGATTTCCACTTCGGAAATCGTTTTATATAAATAAAATTGATTAATGATTAAAATTTTAAGTACGATTTCCGAATTAGAAATCTAAACATCAAAATAAGCTTATTTTAAAGTCACATTTATGTCTCATTCGCAATAAAAATATTAAAATGCAATATAACACCACAATAAAAAACCTTCTTCCATAATTATTTGGCAACGTCGAGCTTTTAAACTAAGGACTCCGAACTACGAAACGAACTGTGTTCGTAGTTCTCTGACGTAACGAGAAAAACAGTAGAGATGAGAACTGCTTTTCGTAAACAAGTAACAAGTTGAAAAACTAATTAAAATATTTAATCGAGTACATAAACAAACATGCTTTCTTGAATAAAAAATATACTGAAATACTTTCAACGGATTTTCAAATTTGCTGTAGTTGATTTATAACTAAGTTTTTCTTTGCAAAATTTGCAGACAGCCTTCTCACTGTTAATGTCTTTCTCAAAGTGATGCCATAAAATACTAATATCTTTACGCGCAGACATGTTAAACACACAATTAGTTAATAAAGTAAATATTTATTTAGCACGCACAGAATAAATTCACATTTACGTTAAACAAAACACTCTCACACAACTCCAAATAAAAATTTAGTTTGCTGAATAATATAAAACGTGAATCGGGGGCTCCCATGTGTTAATATTTCAAATCAAAAATAATCGATCATTGTAAAATTCAAAAAGTCGAGCATAAAAGCTGCATCTTCTACAAATGTGCATTTTTTGAAAATACAATTATTACGCTTGTACTAGGTAAATGATTTTAACTAAGAAAAGGACTTCTTAATTCAATATTTACAATAAATAAATCCTTTAACGAACTATCAATAAAGATTTCAACTTCAGAACAACATCTGGCTTCCCAGTGAGAAAACGTAGATTCTTTAACGACAAATAAGCGGTTAAATAAAACAGTTCGGTGATTCAACGCTCATCTCTACAGAACAGAACTAGTTCTATGATATGTCATGCGTAATCAAGGTAGTAAGTTGTTCTTTCATAAAGAATAATAAACACCAGTATTCGTAAATCATTATGAGGGAGAAGGTGTATTGTATTAAATTTAAACTGGACGAAAAATTACGTCTCTTAATTAAAAATACGATATTATTTGGTATTTTCCAAATAATATCTGAAACTATGTTTCGTTTAGATTTTTTTGGAGGTATTAAGTGTGAAAATAAGAATTAATTCTATAAAAATGAAACAAAAAAAAGGTAAAATTAGTATAAAATTTGTTCTATAAAAATGAAATCAAATAAAAAATAAATCCAACACTACTGTTTAAATTAAAAATAACTCCAAACAATTAGAAATTCTAAACCAAATTCTTAGGTAATTAAATGTTCAAACAGACCAAAAAGTTGTAACAAACAGTAACCAAATATGTTATACAAAGCATTCCTCATGGCGTTGAGTTCATCTGCCGATATGTTTTGGCTAAGTTGGATTATCTTTTCCTTTAGTTCCTCCAAGTTGGTGGCTCGCTCGAACTCATGCTTGTACAATTTTGTTTTTAGCATCCCCCAAAAATAAAAATCTAGAGGAGCTAACTCAGGTGACCGAGGGGGCCATTTTATTGTACCGTCTGTACTAATGACACGTTCAGCAAAAATTAACGATAAATATTCTCTAACGATTTTTGCATTATGTGCAGGACAGCCGTCTTGTTGAAACCAAATTTCGTTGAAGTTAATTTGAAGACGTTGAAGTGCAGGAATAATTTGATTTTGCAGTAGTTGGAGATATTTGAGAGCGTTTAAATTGCCTTCAATGAAAAAATGACCAATAATATGGTCTCCCAAAATTCCAGTCCAAACATTTAATTTTTGTGGATACTGCGTACGCACAGACACACTCAAATGCTTATTCTCCTGAGACCAATAACGTACAGCGGATGAATTATGTTTCTTGTGAATTGTGAAGGAGGACTCATCTGTAAACAAAATATTTTTTAAAAAATTATTATTTGCATTGCATCTCTCCATCATAATTTAACAAAATTGCACCCATTTAAATTTATCAGCAGGAAATATTTCTTGAGTTGCCTGCACTCTATAACAATGGTATTTGTTTCTTTTCAAAATATTCCTCACTGTTTTTGCATTCAAATCAACTTCATCGGCAATTTGTTTACTTGAACACGGCGTCGCTTCAGCCAATGCACAAACTTGAATTTCTCTAATTTCTCGTTCTTGAGAAATTTTCTTTTCGCGAGGTTGATCTAATGGGCAACATTTTTTACATCTGCCATTAGTACAGCCAAACTTTTCAAATTGATGAATAATGGCTAATACAGTTTTTTCTATAGGTATTGGCCTATTTTCGAAAGCCATAATAAATAAATTGATAGTTTCTTGTACTGAATTGCCCCCAAAGTACCATTTTATTATTTGTACCCGTTCTTCTGTAGCATAAACAGTCGGCATAATTATTTCTTATGTTCACACTTAGAAAGTTACCTCCAAAAAGAAATAAATAGCTGTCGACATAGCATAGCCGTGTCTCGTCTCGACCAATGGCGATGCTGCCAAAATTATCTTATAATATTTAAAATTGGGTTACAAATTCGTCAAATAAAAATGCGAATCTGTAAATTTTTCATGGATTTTAGAAATGTTGGACCAGTATTTGTGTCAATTAATGTTTCATTTTTAATATCATAAGTTATGAATGGCAATATAATCGCACCACTGATCGCCAATTTTTTAAAACAATTCAATGTTTTAATTCAAATATGTAACAAGGCAACCCTGTTGCGTATAAGCTAAGCTGGATCGGAAATTCGTAAGACGTTCATTAATAGGCGTGTCCAAAAAATGTGGAGGGGAGACCAAGGGGAAATATATTTGTTTTCTTTGTCTATTCGCTGAAAATATGATTTTATATCTGTGTTAGATATCCTGTTAAATTTTACCATACCGATCATAAACTTTTACCTATACTGTATGTGATATCCTGTGAACCCCACAAACTTGATGACAATGACGGCAAGAATATTGAAAAGTTGTGGAAATTTTTGGTAGATGATTTCCTAAGAATGCATAGGTGGAATATAAGTATGTTCGAGCATTGCTCGAGCAATATCGTACTCTGCTCATCAGTTAGTTGTTGACGTAATCATAAAGTAAAATTGTTAAAATTAATAACCAATGTATAAAGAAAGATGTGACCATTGGTACGACCGTTTTCATATATTTGTTTACATGTTTCCTGTTCCATCAATTTCAACGGATGATTTTTTTATTTTTAATTTCATTATACGATGATATCTCTTATAAACATGTAATTGCACATATATTAGAGCCATAGAAAACATAAAGTTTATCTTTCTTTATGTATTGAATAAAGTTATTGTATTTATGGCTGTATCTCATGTTTTCAATCAATCTGATAACATTCTGTTTGTCGTCTTTTTAAGTCTCTTATCTCTAAACTCATTGACACATTTACGAATTACAGGTGCGGAAGGCATGTTTGGAGGCATACGACCGGTATGCAATGTTTGCAGCTCACTTTTCAGCCAATTATTCGGCCCAAGATCAGCAGCTTCTTGCAGGTCTTCTTACATCTTCATGGTTAACATGAAATACTGTGTCTGTGCATGTCACACATAAGATTATAGGAAAAGTATCTGGTTTGGAATCTAAAAATCCATAGAACGGGTTATTATATATGTGTCTTTTATTATCAAATGATGAGCAGCATTTTTATGTTTGTGAACCTTAGCACTTTTAAATAAAAATGTACACCGAAACTCACTAATTTTGTAGAATTCTTCAGCTATCTAGTATATCCATGCCCACCATTTTAAAATGCAATAATGGCGTCTCTTATAATTTATTGCGACATCTTCACAAATCTTGTTGTATAATTGTTTGGATAAATTTAACTCGAATTTATCCAAGTTCCATCATCTCGGAATCATCCATTGTTGTCTTTTTCATCATCAGTTCGGGAGCATAGGGTTGAGGAGTGAGTTGAGGATTCAGACGGATATATAGTGTGATCATCCACATCCATGAGATTTTCATAATGCAATTCTGCCCACAAGTTGCGGCGATTTTCTTTAGAATGCCTGTAGACATTTCTTGCATTCCATCTACCTTCGAAATTTTGACTAATTTCTTTATAAATAGGCTGAGATGACCCCGGAAGTAGATTTCGATCTTTTGGTAGACGACACTTTAAGAATACTGTTTAAGAACAGAAAAGCACTCTTCCAGTGATGCCTTGCAAAAGATTAACGTCTCCAGATTTATATCCAGTTTCTACATTAACTCTGCATGCTACAATTTATCGAAGGATTCAGCAACATGGGTAAGTTTATTTAAGGTCTTAATTATAATTTGTCATTATATATACATAGATGATTTATTTGAATCTAAGTTAATGTATCAAAATTTGTTTTTTTTTCTTGAATTATATGAAACTAAAAACTGAAAGTAAAAATTAATGGCATGTCTCGCAAAACTTAAAACCGAAAATGGTATATAGATGGAAGGCAACCGTATAGTATTTCTGACTATTGGTCGTCTTCAGTACGGTGCAGCCAAGGTAGAAAAGAAGCATAATAACTTGGTAAAGGATCACTACAGAAGCAATGCAATCAATTTGTGGCATTAGAGTTAGAAGACCCTGATGGTTTCCAGGGCAACAACTAACCACGGAGGAAGCTACAGCTACCTGGGGAAAGAAATGCCAAACTTTGAAACGTTTAAAATAAATCAGGAGCCTGAAAGAGTAAGGGCGAACCGCAAAAACCAGGTTTCGGGAAAACTGAGTTAAAGTTGACGAACATATTAAAATAGTAAGGGCGAATAAGTGGTGCTACGATAGTAGATATGCGGTCTACCGTCGCGTTTCTACTATATTATGCGGTGTATCTTTAAAGTGAATAAAACGCGTAACACGTAAAAATTAAGAATTATTATTTTAGTTTTACGGCTTATTCTCAACCAAGAACCAGTTGGAATGCATACTCTAGTAGCACCGAACAAGTTTTATTTTATTAATAGAAATTAAAAGAGGTTTAATATTTTTTTTTTCTACAAATATAAACATACCTAGTTTTTTTAACAGGTTTCTGTGAGAGCTAGTGGTAGTGGGATAAGTTGCAAAATTCACAAATACAGCTTCAATTAAACTCAATTTGATTTTCATCGTCTACAGTTTCTTCGACTTCAGTTATATTAATTCCTCCACTAATAGCTTCTTGTAAAGTATGCTTGTGAGGCATGGGTACATAATCAAGAAGATTTTGTAAGTATTTTTTATTTTCTTCTGTAAGCTTGATGGCATCCTGGTATTTGAGAGGAAGTTCTATACTATCTAAGTTAAAATTTGTTACATCGTGTACTCTCTTTCGTCCCTTTTGGAGTATGACATTTTTACAAATATGCGTGTTGTTTGCTATTTGAATTTTAAAGCCCACCTTAAAACCTGTTGAAAATTCGAATATTCTATCATCCTTGAAGTTAGCTCCCAATATTTCAGATTTAGTTGCTGCTTTTTGAAGAACGCTGAAATCCTTAACCATTTCTCTCGTGACATTAACAACTTGGAATTTGTTCTTTTTTTTTACGTATGTTCAATTAAATGGATATAGTGTTGTTTTGAAAATACTTCACAGTCCTTGATCTTTAATTGAAGGGAAATCTCGATCACAACCCATCATCAAATGCCCAGACATAAAAAAAAAAACGTGCTTAATAAGATCAAAGCGGTTTGCATGAATGTGGCGGAGGTTAGACAAAACAACGTTTATGTTCTTATTTTGCTTGGCCCAGTTAGCAATAAAAATTATAACTTGTCTCACTTGCTTGTTAACAAAGTTCTCCAAGTAGTGACTGAGAAAACTGGCTATTTTACACGATCCGCGTTTTGCGATGGTTTCATCCTATAAATACATTACGACTGTTCCAGTTTTAACGTTATGAATTCCTAAATTATAAGTCCACATTTTTCTTTTGTAATATTGTAAGTTGCAGGTAAATTTGGGCGTGGGTAATTCATGTTGTAAATCAACACATATAACTTCAATATTTGTATCCTGGTTGCTTTCGTTGCTTACGATAGAATATCTTTAAAAAACCAAAGTTGCTGCCGATAAGTTGGCCTTCGAAGAAAAAATGAAAGAGATGGAAAGGAAGATTGAGGAAACACGGAGGCAGAGAGAGGAAACAATCCAATTACAGTAGAGACAAAAGAAGACGAGACGAAATGTAAGTTGGAAACACGGCCGAAATTTGAAGGAAGTGGAGGTTCTGATCATGTTCAAGTACCAAACTTCGACGGAAAATCGTCATAGAACAACTATATGAAACAGTTCGTATCAGCTGCAAGAGCGAACGGATGGTCTGAAAAAGAAAAGGCTGTAAACCTGACTATCGCTCTTCGAGGAGATGCCTTAGATGTTTTATTTTATTTAGCGTATGGACTTTCACAGTACGATAAATATACAAATACAATTACAATAATATACACATATATATTATATATATATATATATATATATATATATATATATATATATATATATATATATTATTCAAACACTAAAAATAGTAAAAATAGAATGAATGAGACTAAATATTAATGTTCAATTTACATAGCCATTCAATTGCTTCTGGGGAACATTCTGCAAAGTCCTGGAGGTTTCCACGGTAGGCACGATTCAAGCAGTCTGAAACACAATGGCTTATGGTCTGTCTAGATTCTCCGCAATCGCACTGTGGACTTTCTGCACGATCCCACCTGAACAGCGAATTAGCACATTTATCATGTCCGGTACGTATACTTAGATGTACTTCAGACCATAGCCGTAGAGGAGACGGATGATTTCGAACAACGTAAGAAGAGGTTAAATATGCGATATGAGCACGAACATTTGGAGCATGTATATCAGTCGCAGCTTAAAAATCGAAGACAAAAGAGAGATGAGGCTCTTCAAGAATATGAGGTAGATGTTGCCAGATTAGTACGATATGCTTATCCAAAGGCTCCCGAAGACATGATGGAAAAGTTGGCCGTCCAAACATTTATTGATGGTCTTCGTGATCATGAAATGCACAGAATACTGCGATTAGCTCGTCACAAGACGCTGGTTGATGTCTTATCCATCGCTCTCGAATACGAGTTAGCTACGCAGGCCTCTGGTGGGTACAGTAAAGTTAGGACTGTAAAAGAGAAAGGAGATGAAGATTAACTTGACTAGCTCGTTAATATGATGAAAAGTATTAGTTACAAGAAAACGAAGACCATAAGATGCCGGAATTGCAAAATAGGACACGTATCATAATTGGAAAGAAATTGGTGACTTCGGCTAAAAAAATTCCTGTGAGACTTATCAATGTCAATGACTACCCAGTTACCATCACAAAGAGACAAAAGTGGGAAGTTGTGTACCTGTGACATCCTAATCAATCAGACGACAACATCTGATAATTCCAACTACGAATTCGACCAAATGGTTGCAGTTGTGGGACAGTCTCTATATCAGATGGAGAAAGGGAAATTAAGGAAATTTCTTCGGGAGTATCGTGATATTTTCGTACCGAAAGGAGGAAAGACGGGAAGAACTACCGTTGTTAAGCATAAAATTGATACTGATAATGCTAAACCAATTCGTCAAACAGCTCGACAATTACCACAGGCGAAAAGAGATGAAGCTGAAACGATTGTTAAGGAAATGAAGAAAGACGGGGTAATAGAACCTTCTACAAGTCCATGGGTCTCTCCGGTGGTCCTGGTTAAGAAGAAAGACGGAACGACGAGGTTCTGTGTGGATTACCGTTTGCTGAACTACGTTATCAAGAAAGATAGTTATCCTCTGCCTCGGATCGACGACACATTGCACACATTGGCTGGAAGTAAATTGTTTTCTACTTTGGATTGGAAGTCTGGATACTGGCAGGTAGAAATGGACCCAGTAGATACAGAGAAGACAACCTTCACCACAGGACCTAGATTGTTTCAATTCAACGTTATGCCATTTGGACTCATACTCATACATATACATATATATACATACTCATATATATACATACTCATACATATCTGTAATCTCTCAAATTGTAATGATTTTTATATCTTTTATATTCGCTGTAATGTACTGGGCTTTTAGTAGAATCAGCATGCATTTTATATGTTTGCAAATGATTTCTCATATTTTTTAAGTCGTCATTGAATCAGTTTACAGGACATCTTTTGTCTTTGATAACCAGTTTCTTTTAGTTGAAAATATTGCGATACTGAAGATTATAATTATCTGTTAGAAACGTTGCTAGGTAATTTACATCGAGATTATCATTATAAATGTTCCAGTCTAACACAGATAAAAAATTCTACATTTTTAAAATATCCGTTTACGTATAGGCTCTAGTGCAATCACTTGACTTTTGCTGAATTGACGTAAAGCTTATACTGATATACTGGCCGCGATGATCAGAGAAACGAGCTTCAAGAACAATGAACAATTAGTTTTATTCTAAATGATGATACCACAGAAGTCAGCTCACTAGTATTTGCCGTTTTCGCAATAAAATTAATATTAAAATGACCCAAAACTATTACTTTTAAATTTGACCTCATAATGGAACCTAATAAATTTTCGAAATTTGTAAAAAAGGACTTAAAATCGTTACATTTACTCGATCTATACACTGCCAATACAACCGTGTTAATATCTTGTATAAAAATTACACAAAATTCAGATGTTTGCTCTATATTAAATTTATCACAGCTTCGAATTTTAAATTATTTTTAACATATATTACAGTACCACTGTTCTTTTTATTTTCCTACACAAACTACTAGCAATTAAATACCCATCGATGTTTATGTATCGGAGATCTGCTTCACTCTGCCAGTGCTCTAAGAAGCAAACAACATCGAAGGTAAATTCCAATAAAAATAAATCTATTATTTGTACTTGATTTGCTGAACATTGAAGATTAACATGGAACATAGTCACCAGGCTTTCGCTAACAGTTAACAGTGGTAACTAACACCAGGCTTTTCAGTAACAGTTAAACTTCCTCCGTCTCGATCTAGATTGTTTTCATTTGTACGGAATGCTGTATTTCCACTGCAGTTTTGTAAAATCCCGATATGTTTGATTACAAATGAGTTTTCTTCCCGTGTCTCTGCTGCAGGCACTTCTGTAGCTGCAGTCAAAGTTATAAATTGTATGCTGACTGCGTTATTTCCCGAAAATTTTTAATGAATTTGAATCTTCTTACGACAGTTCCACTGGGTCATATAGATGGGTTGTCTAGACTTTCTAAAGGGAAGGACACTTGTATGAGATGATTGCTTATTAATTCTATTCCAGTCCTCACAATCAAAACATATTTCAAGCGCCGTTTCTTAAAAAAAAATCCTTCAAATCATTTGAATTCATATCGGCACCGACACGTGAAACGTGTAGATGCCCCCGTCGAGGGAGTGTATTGAAATTTGAAGAAATTTTGCTGCCGAAAATCGGTTTGTTGTATTTATATGTATTATTTTGTGTCGGGGAATTCCTTTCGGAACCTCCGACCGGTTTTGTATTTGAACTAATATTTTGTTCAACTATCTGTCATTGGTAACTTAATATTAACTGAAATGTCCACGAGTTCATTCTTTTAAATTATTTAAATCCGTCGTTATGATGACTGTTAAACTACTAGCCGCCATCTACAACTAGTTTCCGATAAAGAGTTTGTAAGTCAACTGATAAAAACAAAGATGTTTTTAATTGAGGTTTATTAAATTTTTTATCATTACAAAAAACATTTAAGTTTTCTTGTGTATCACATTTTTTCTCAAGAAAACCAAAAAACTGTGAGAGAGTAGGTAAAGGCTTTGAACTTATTTTTAAGAGCAAGTAAAGTTTGTTTACATAGACTTACAAATTTTCGTAATGATTTTGCGTTACCTTTTGCTAAAGATTGAGCTTTTAACAATTTTTGGATGAGTAAACTAATCACACGCGATTTATTTTCATGTCGATCCTTGAGCGTGTCCACCCAATTTCTCTAGTAGTTTACAGCAACAGGCACAAACACCAAATAAACTTCACTTCTGTCCTTTTGGATTAGAGTTTATCGTGACATATCAGAGTCTTTTAACCACATTTATATAAATATGCGAAACTGAGAGTTAAGTACAAACAACGCGAAACCTAAACACAGTATCCGTCGAGGTAAGGACCAAAAACAATGGCGGAAACTTGCTGTATTCTCCACTAATTGTTTTAGGAAAGCTTATTAAATTCCTTTTCTCAGAGGGTACAGTACCAAATCTTTTAGGACAATGGAACTGTTAAAGTTCCCAATTTATGGGATTATTCATCCCAAACACACATCTATGTGTGTTTGGGATGAATATACAGCATCAAGAGGTCCGCAAGGGATAGTGTCTTGTTTGTTGTACTACATAAAAGAAAGTGTTAAGACAAAAAAATTAATTTTATATTCTGATCAATGTGGTGACCAAAACCGAAATATTAAAATGGCTCTTCTATGTCAATATTAATTAGCCATCCAGACTATGTTGTGGAACAGATAGACCATAAGTTTCTTGTAAGTGGACACTCATACCTAGCATGTGATCAATACTTCGGCTTGATAGAGAAACAGAAGAAATATTTTAAGAATATTTACATACCTGGCAATTGGATTGCGGTAATAAAATCGTCAAAGAGAAAAGAAATCCTTTTAAGATTATAAGACCAAAAAAAACTTTTTTTTTACAAAAAACTTGAAAACAATATTATTAATAGAAAAATCACTACCACAAAGTCAAAAGTTAAGTGGTTAAGTATTCAATGGCTTTCATATAGTAAGATATATCTATTCAGTTTCTGTTTTAAATACACTAGTAATATTAATGTCTTGTTTGACAGTGTTGACTAAAAAAAAAGAAATTCTTTAGATATACAAACTATCCAGCTTGATCATTTATATCCAGAGGGAAAATAAATAACCGTTGACAAGAAAAAAATATTTGGTGGAGCTTCATCAATATATTCCTCCAATGCATCATGAATTTTACCAAAATATTAAAGACAGTGCATCTGAGCGGAATCATTTGGGTGTAGGCCAAAATGACAAAGATAATGACTAAGTAATACTAAAGTTCTCCTAATTTAATTTTTATATTTAGGCAACTCGGTTATTCTCAAAATAACGCTTCTTTTGGTGGATCAAATCATTTTCGTTTTTTTTTTAATATTCTATAGCTTAACCAAACACATTTTTGATTGCTATCATTGACCTGAATAGAAATATAGTGGCTGAGATCTTTTACATTTATAGTATAGCAAAAGTGCCTATTTTCTTTTACATGTGTCCATGGAGTTGTGACATGTACACGGAGTTAAGACCTATTCACAATGTTTGCTCGTCAAATTAGGTGAATATGTATGAAACTGCTGTTACTTAATACACAAAAGGGCAATATGCAAAAAATAAAAAGTCATTATTTATTTATAGCTAGTGTTTAATGATTAAACTTGAGAAGTCGCTGGTTAAATTGTATTGGATAAATAATTTTAACGAAAAAAATGCAATATTAGATTGTATATAAGATTAGCGAAAATAGCGAATATTTGTAGCAAATATATGTAAAATAAAATGAATTCAAATAACAATTGGCAGATTTTATATCTTATTGTCAATTCTATATGAGATTCACTTACCTTTTGTCTATGGTCGGGCCCGGCTGGGGTTGGCGTGAGATACACTGCTGTGGTGATCTGCTTGGCGCTTGCTTCCGTACAGGACGAGAGTTTTTTGAAGAAAGAATTCATATGCAAAGGGGCACGTATCTATTACCCCAAATCGACTAGAGGGTACTGTTTTTAGAGACCTCCGTGAATAGCCGTAAATTAAACTTAAACTGACATTCTTTACTTGCTACACAAAGGCGGATACATTTTCTTAAGGAATCTGAAGTGTTTTGGGTTGATATATGTTTCCCAAAAACATGTTGAATTTCAGACAAGTGAATTCTCAGAACTTGACAATAATTAATCAGCCAATTTGAGTTCGAGAATTTAAAAATAAACTAAAGCCATATTGCAATTAGGTAATATATTATGATTAAATAAGATTTAAAACTAAATAAGGTCATATTTGTAACAATAAAAATAAAATATTTAAATTACTTGACACTTTTCCAAACATTCTCCGCCCCAAAACGAATGTTTTTTAAGAAACAACTACAATAATAAGAATAAAAACGAACACTAAATTATAATAATAATAGAAATGAAGAAAGATATATTGTTAACAAATAGGTAGTGGACAGATCTTGACCAGCGGACGTTGTAGGATGCCATCTGAAGCTGTCCTCAGAGTAACAACCCGTGCAATACCGTCGGTGCCATAATGCAACTCAATGATTCTGGCCAACTGCCAGCGAAGAGGAGGCTGTTGTTCATTTTTTATGAGGACTAGCGAACCTTTAACGAGAGATGGGGTTGGACTATGCCATTTAGATCGCTCTTGAAGAGAATGAATATACTCTTTAGACCATCTTTTCCAAAAATCCCCCTTTATCCTTTGAATTAACTGCCAACGATTCAGACGGTTAATCTTTAAAGCGCTTAAATCTGGATCGGAAATTGAATCCACTAAGGGTTCAAAAATCAAAAAATGACCAGGAGTCAGTGCCTGCAATCATTAGGGTCAGAGCTTGCTGCACACAAAGGACGAGAATTAAGAACTGCCTCGATTTGAGTCATAAGGGTATAGAACTCCTCATAAGTCAAAATTTGTGTACCCAAAACACGATACATATGGTTCTTGAATGATTTGACGCCAGCTTCGGCTAACCCATTAAAATGAGGGGCACCGGGCGGATTAAAATCCCAGGTAATAGAAAGAGTCTCAGCAGCAGATCGAGCTAGTTTTATGATTTCGTTGCTGGCTCCCTTAAAATTGGTACCTTGATCACTCCTAATAGTTAGGCACTTACCGCGTCGAGATACAAATCTACGAAAGGCAGCCAAAAAGGACTCAGAACTAAGATTTGAAGTTACCTCCAGATGAATGGCTTTTGTACTCGTACACACGAATACACAAACATATCCTTTGTATGTTTTTGCACCTCTATGTTTGGACATTAATAACGAGAATGGTCCTACAAAATCCACACAAACAGACAGGAAAGCACGTAACGGAGTAACTCGGACAGTTGGCAAGTTTGCCATAAAGGGGTTGTAAGATTTAGGTCGGCATCTAAAACAACGAATGCACTTCGACAAACAGCGATGAATGGCACTTTTCGGAGACAGAATCCAAAAGCGCTGAAGTAATAAATAATGCATAGCCTTTAAACCAGGGTGCAGATGAGTTTGATGAGTCCACTCGATGATTAAATCGGTCAAACGATGAGTTTTCGGTAATAGCAATGGATGTTTTACATCAAAAGACAACTTAGACTTTTGTAATCGACCTCCTACTCTCAAAAGACCATATTCATCAATGAAGGGTGCGAGTTTACGAAAAGGTTTGGGTAACAGCGAATTTTGTTGAATTTTGAGAAAAATATCCGAAAAAACGTCAGCTTGTACATGCTTAACAATGTATCGTAACGCAGATTCCATCTCTAAATGACTGTTCAGGGCAGCATTGTTTTTTCTTTGAAGTTTAGCCACGAATTTTAAGACGTAAACCATGACTTTCTGAATTTTTATCAGGGACGAAAATTTTGAAAGTAAAGTAGAGATGATATTATCAGAAATGACCGGTATCAATGATAATACAGTGGGCAATTTTTCTTCTAACATTTCCGTGGGATGGGAGGAGTGAAAATTAACCTGAGAGGGCCAACACTCGCTTGACTTTGAAAGAAAATCAGGACCCCGCCACCAGAGGGAAAATTGTAGTAGTTGTGCCGGTGTCAAACCCCGACTAGCACAATCAGCAGGGTTTTGATTAGATGGCACGTAATGCCAAGAAGAACATGGTATAAGTTCTTGTATGTGCCTTACCCGATTGGCAATAAAGGTTTTCCATTTATGCGGAGAAGAATTAATCCAGGTAAGAGCAATCGTGGAATCCGACCAAACATGAATATCGGAAAAAGAAAAGATATGCTTAAACGACTCTTTAATGAAGGCAACTAGATCCGCCAGCAATACAGCTGCCAATAGTTCCAAGCTTGCAATAGATTGTGTCTTCAGAGGAGACACTCGACATTTAGCACACACAAGTACAGTCTCAAATGTGTCAGAATTATTAAATCGGAAATATACAACGCTGGCGTATCCTAACTCTGAAGCATCGCAGAATCCATGAATCTCGACTTTAGAAGATTTATTAAAGCTGAAGTGTCGAGGGATTTGAATGTTCGCAAGGTCAGGTAACTCGATTTTAAACTGATGCCATACCTGTTGTATTTATTCAGGTGGTTCATCATCCTAAGATACATTCGATTGCCACAACTGTTGCAGCAGACGTTTGGCCTTTAAAAGACACGGGGAGATGAAACCAAGAGGATCAAAAATACGACTGATTTCCGAAAGAATAGCCCGCTTTGTACAAGTTTTGTCAAGGGGACAGTAAGAATAAGAAAAGACGTCAGCCGACGGGTCCCATTTCAGGCCTAGCACCTTAATAACGGAAGGTTCCTCTTTGTCAAACGAACAAGATGTCCGAATATCAGAACCAAAATCTTGGAGTAGACTGGGATGGTTGCTGGCCCATTTGCCTAGCTCAAAACCACCAATCTTTAAAAGTTGAATGAGCTCTAACTGTAGAGAGCGGGTAGATGACAGAGAATCACTTCCTAATAGACCATCATCAATATAAAAATGTCGCATTAAAGCTTGTGAAGCATTAGGGAAACGAAACTCTGCCGACTCAGCTAACTCTTGTAAAGGTTTTAATGTGAGATAAGGTGAAGAAGAAACACCGTAAGTAACAGTACGTAAAAAGTACTCTTGAAGAGGTTTAGAAGAATCCGACCTCCAGAGAATTCTTTGATAATTCCAAAATTCTTTGTTTACGTTAACCCATTAATGCCCAAAATTAAATTTTTATCAAAATTAAATCAAAACTTCAGAATGAAATAAGGAGAGGTTATTTTTAATAGTAATGTGCAAAATTTACGGTTTTTTTCTTTGTAACTCTCTTTTTTTTAACGTATGATATATCATACGCTGGGCAATGAAGGACACAATATTTCATAAAACATTATTTATTTTAAAATTTTTACAACGTGTGATATTTGACAAAACATTGCTCGGGATGAAGTCCTACATTACATTTAATGCATCGATATTTGGTACACTTGCCACATTTGCCGCACCTTCGTTGTTTTTCAATTTTGTCCACCAAATGACCGACATTATCCAAACGAATTTCGTCAGCAACATTTTTTGAAGACTTTGGACGTACTCCACGCGGCGTTGGAATATCTGGAGCTGTCAGCAGGGCCTCCACAATTCGCCTGTAAAATTCTAATAAAGAAATTGCCTCAATGTTGCGGTAAAGAAGCCACATGTTGACTATTGCCCCATTCAAGCAAAATCTAAATATCGCCCAATACCATTTTTTAGATCGAATTCGAATCCTATATAAACCTCGTAGCTTATCGAATAAGTCTACACCACCCATTCCCTTGTTATACATTTGCACAACGTTTGGTTGAGGGACCGCTATAATTTTTCTGTCTTTTCTGGACCATCTGTTACAGTTTCCAATAGTAAATACTTCTGGAGTTGAAATGTTAGTTGCCATAGTAACTTCATTACTGTCATTCCAGCGAACAAGAGTGAGCTGGTGTTCTTTGCTATGTAGAGCGTGGGAAGTTCCACGAATTTCTTTTTTTATTTCTTTGAGTGGGGCTCTTTCAATCCTGTCTTTTCTAATTGTTCCGATACAGTGTATCTTTTGATCTCTCAACCTTGTCAGTAAAGGTAAAGATGTAAAAAAATTATCAATATATATAACAGATTCTTGTGGTAAAAACCCTATACACAGCTTTTCGGTTACGGAACTTCCTAACGAGTTACCCTGTAATTTATCTCCACTTCCAGTATAGGGATGAAATTTTGCAAGGTAACCTTTACTGGTCGCAACGCACCAGAATTTATATCCGTAACGGATGGGTTTTCCTCGAATAAACTGCTTCATTGAATGATGTCCATAATACGGCTCCATAGCTTCGTCCACTGAGAAACTTCCGTTCACTGGCTGGAGGTAATTATGAAAACGTTCATTTAGATGGTCAATTAGAGGTTGAATTTTGAACGCTTTATTGTTTTGTTGGTACAACGTATTATCGTTAAAGTGTAAAAATCTATGAATCTGTTCAAATCTGTTTCGACTCATAGTGTTACTTACTAGATGTGAGTGAGAGTCCCCTCGACATTCCCAATACATTCTCCTAGAAGGCAATGGGTGGTATCCAGAGAGAATAAGGATGCGAAAGTATTTATATAAATCATCAACGGACAAAGAGAAAGGACAAGATTTTTGTGAAGCGTACTTTACCGTTTCTTTACAAAGATAGTCCATGAATTTTTCATCAAAAAATAATTTAAATACATCGATTGGCTTCACATTTTGTTGTTTCCATTCATTTATTATTTGGGGTTCCATATTGTTTTTGAAAATATCATTTATGGCTCCCTTTTCCAGTTTTTTTTCTTCCCACTTACGATCGATTCTTTTTATAGATTTTTTTCTGTTTTCAGAATCTTGTGAAGTTTTTGCAACCTCCCTTTTTCTTTTGTTACCTGATTCGTGAGTTTCAGTCACCGTTGTATTTGACAGCACTGTTTTCTCAATTGCTGTATTTTTTCGAGAAACAGCTATAATATCCATGCTTTGAGACAGTGTACCTCGGCCAATACTTTGAAAAGTGTAATTGAACTGGTCTTCCTCATCACTTCCGGCATCATCTCTGTCAGAATCATTTCCGTCATTTGGATAATGCAACGTAAGTTGAACTTCGTTACACTGGTCAATTTCCTGAGCCAAAGTATCGTCATCTTCTAAACTCTCATATATTTTTAACAATTCCTCTGCATCTTTGGGATTATTCGGATCATATTTTTTCGTCATTTTTTCTAAAACAGAAACAATATTGATTAGTTGGAACGAGTGCCCAGCGTATTATATATCATACGCAAGAATCAAAGACCTTCAAAATACTTACTGGTATAAATTTCAATACTATCACTATTCGTTATTTAGTAGCCTTATGAGTTGATCACTACAAAATATTTTTCAAAATAGATCGAAAAAGTCCCACAAATTCTCCTAAAATACAATCGGTGTACTATAATATAACCTAACAAAACTTAGCGCAAAACTAATCACCCTTTACCGCCAAGCGGTCATAAATTTCTAATTTTATGATAAACAGCTACCTTCCAACATCTATTCTGTAACTTAAATTGGGAAAACAACTAATGTATACTTTTTTTTCTGACTAGTAGATGGCGAAATATGTAACAATGTATCGCGTATTATATAAAATACGGTGGGCATTAATGGGTTAATTTGTCGATACATTTGCTTTATATCGCATGTGAAGCAGTAACGAAAATATCGAAAATTGAGTAAAAGCGAAGAGATGTCCTTTTGAAGTTTAGGACCTGTATATAGGGTATCATTGAGAGACACACCTCGAACGTCACGTAAACTGGCGTCGAAGACAACACGAATTTTGGAAACAAGAGATGAATTAACAATTTGTTTTTTGAAAACTGGACGTAGAGGTTTGAGGCGTCTCTAATGTAGAGTTGTGGTTCTCATTAGAAGATTGTATTTAAGGAGGCGGTTGACTAAATAAACAAGATTCGTTGGAACTTGGATAGACATGAAGAAAAGTGTGATGTCGTGATTGGCAAACCCTACATGTGCTCGAAGAAGCACAGTTTACGGCGGAATGATGTGCACCCAAACAGTTCAAGCATAAATTATGGCGTTTAGCCAACGAAATACGTTCTTGCGCCGTTTTAGCAAGAAAAGATGAACATTTATATATAGGGTGAACACCAGAACACACGACACATTTACCCCCTTGATAAGTCACCTTCGGTCGATTGGTGGCACTGACAAAACTAGATGTGAATGGTTCTTTATTAGACTGATGAGAAAATGATCGCGAGTGAGACTGGGTAGAAAGGGTTAATGAATTAAACACTGAACCGACTCCAAAGCTATACATTGTCTTTCTAAAAATGAAACCAATTGTCTATAAGTGGGAATGTCACAGCTTCGACTGTTTTCTAATTCAAAATCTGTACGAGTTTTATTGTCCAATTTGTTCGACAACATATTGAATAATAGAAAATCCCATTGCTCAACCGGGAAATCAAGAACACGTAAAGCGGCAACATTTTCCGTGAAAGTATTTAAGAGATTTCTTAAATTAGAAGAAGTAGAATTTTTGATAACCGACGCGTTGAAAAGATCGTTATAATATTGGGTAGCAAGAATTCGTTTATTCTGATACCTTTTCCCTAGAATGTCATAAGCAATCTGATAATTTGCATCGGTCAGGGGAATGCCTTTAATAAGAGCCAAAGGTTCTTGACTAATAGACGTAATAAGAAAACGGAATTTTTCCACACCGGACAAATCGTGATTGTGGTGAATTAAGCTATTAAATAGGTCAAAGAAACTAGGCCAATCACGAAAATTGCCTGAAAAGGTGGGTATATTAAGCTTTGGGAGTCTAACTGAAGGCCTTGAAGATTGTGCACTTGAATGTGAGGAGATATTTGAAGAAGAAGACGAATCCCTAATTAAGAAATCACTCTTTATGGATTTTACTCCGTAGTATGCCTGATCAGCGGCCACCCTAAACTTATCTTGCTCCGAAAATTCCTCATCGGTTATTGATCCGATGACCAGATTGTGAGCTGTATGAAATTCTTTATAAATAGATTCGATTTCTTCTGCCCTAGCTAAGAATAATGATTTGACAGTATCATCCCTTGATGCTTGAATGCCTGACTCATGGGCTTCTCTCAATCTAGAATACGCTGTTTGGCGCGCCAAGTTGGCTTTGTTTATTTTGCTGGACATTGTAAGATAAAAGACACGACAAAAGAGGACAATGTAAACAAAATTAAACAAATCGAACACAAGAAATGCCCTAGATTGAAAGAAGAGAAATGCGCTACCTGGTTTCAGACACAATTCTGAACAAACAAGGGAAGTATCGATAAAAGTAGAATAAAACTAATTCACAAAAAACAGCACAAAAAAAATGTAAAAAATGTAATACAACGTTAATAAATCCTGTGTCAAAAGTGATATATATGAATAATTAATATATGTATGTAATATAAGTTAAAATGTGTAATAAGTATAAAAGTACTACTGATATTATAAATGGTAAAGTAGAAATAAATAAATTTAAAAAAATTGTTACGTAAATATGACCAAATTCAATTATGTAAATTTAATTTAAAAATATAGCGCGAAGGACTGTATCAGATTTAAAATAAAAAGCAACAAAAACAAATAATTAATTAAAATGAATTAATTAAAAAACAATGAAATTAATTAAATCCGGTTCGAAGTGATCAAATGTTTAGTGATTAAACTTGAGAAGTCGCTGGTTAAATTGTATTGGATAAATAATTTTAACGAAAAAAATGCAAAATTAGATTGTGTTTTGGGTTCATATGTGTTTCCCAAAAACATGTTGAATTTCAGATAAGTGAATTCTCAGAACTTGACAATAATTAATCAGCCAATTTGAGTTCGAGAATTTAAAAATAAACTAAAGCCATATTGCAATTAGGTAATATATTATGATTAAATAAGATTTAAAACTAAATAAGGTCATATTCGTAACAATAAAAATAAAATATTTAAATTACTTGACACTTTTCCAAACAGCTAGTAAATATATAATTTTAAATATACAAAGTGCTACTAGTCCAACACAAAATTCAAATTGGTCACATCATGAAAAACATACTGTTATTTTTCGGTTATTCAAGAGAGGTTGACATAACTACTATATCACTTCTATCTACAGACCATACTTTATCATCTACAAAAAAAAAATATTTGATGAAATTTTTTTCAAAAATTTAACACTAAAGTCAATGAGGTGATAATCATTTGCTAAAATAAGTCCGATAAAATATTTAACTGCCTTCTTTGTCGCCAGCTTAACTACAACGTAGTCATTAGGTAGAACACCAGAATCCTCTTGTTCATCTTTAGATACAGTATAAACGTCATCGACAGATAATTTGTTAAATGATTGAGCTGAAAAAGGTTAAGGAAAAACATAGCAAACATTTTCATGGATTCTTATTTAAATCCTTTAACGATTATAAATCTAGAAAATATTTATAATTTAATATTTGTAGTTGAAATCTGATCCTAATAGTTACTTAAATATTTTCTACTTTTTATAAATTTTTGCTTTTACCATAGCAAAAAAAAATGGTATTAATTGGTTAATGTAAATATAATATTACGCCATGTAATCTACCGTCATAAATTTTCGCAACCGATGTTTCGCATGCCGTTTTCGACACGCCTACACTCACTGTTCTATTCGTAGGTGAAAGAATTATCAATTCATTGAAAGAGTCACCTTTCTCAACTATCTCCCACTCAACACCTAGTTTCTCCGGTTCCAATGTGACATAATTAATGTCTAACTCATCAAAAATATCTGGAACTTGACTGGCTCCAACCCCACCCATCATCTTTTCATATAAGTCTCGTTCAATCACAGCAACTGAGCTAGCTTCTCGTAAGATACTTTTTACAACATCATTATCACTAGATTGAATAGATGCACAATAATTTACGTACACATCTGGAATCTGGAATCAGTTCTTAAAAAAAAATTCGTCTTCCTAAGTATTGTCCTAATAGTAATAGTGTTCCTAAGTATTGCCTTAGGAAGTTCTTTTCGATAAGAATTACTCTCAAAGGCAACTGTTTAGGTATCGTTGGTGAAATCGGGCATTCCTTTTTAACTATTTCCAGGAGTTCACATTTAAAAACACTTATGTTTTTCTTAGTTAGCCATTCTTGCATTTGAGCTTTAGTAGAGCTTGAATTTGGCATTTTATGTAGCAACATGCTATGATATGGAGCATTGTCCATAATAATTATCGAAGGTTGTTTCAAGTTCTTTAATAACTGCTCTTCAAACCAGTGTAGAAAGTTATCTTTATTCATTTCCCCATGGTAATCAGATATTTTGGTATTTGAAGAATATATCGCTTGCGTCCCATTAATAAATCCATCCTCACTACCAGCATTGATTATAGTATATCTGTAAAAAAAACTCAAAGGTTTTATAACGTTATTAAACCCAATGCTGATAATAATAATACATAATTAAAGAATTGCCTAATGTGACTAACCTTTTACCATCTGTTTTTATGGTTCTGACACTTCTTTTTTCTTCATTTTGCCAGAAACGACATATTGTTCCATTTTAGAAGATCCGTGTTTAATCAATGAAATCAAACTTATACAAACATCCTTCCTTTTCTCCAATATAATTTCATAAAAATAAAGTTCTTTTTATTGCAATATTAGGTAGTTCCATAAGCCCACGCCTTGGTGAATCTTTTGCCACCTAAAACCTAACTGCTTTAATACCCTCCATATTGATGTAGTGGAACTATCAAACATCCGCTTCTTAACCAAGTTGTTTCTTAACCCTGCGTTAGTGTGCCTAGGTAAATTATCACGAGAGTAGTTTCGGGATATGTCATACCCCAAACTAAACTAAGGAGGGAAGTTAAAATTTTTAAATTTAATCATTTAAAATGGTTAATCTTGATTTTTTACTTATTTGTGATTCAAATAAATTATATTGGTACTGTAAAAGTCTTATATTTAAATGGTAAACATCATTTATCCAACATATTGCAATTAGGCTAGTCAAAAAACACGAGTGAACAATAATACACTCAGATATTATAAAAAAGTTATTGATCACAAAACTCTAAATAAACTTATAGCTTAAGATTCTACAAACTAAAGAAAAAAATGTTGCCAAAATACATTAAAAAATAAAAAATTTACGACTTCTCAAAATTGTAGCAATTTGAACACGTCATTATTGCGTGTACCAAACAAATTGGAGTATCACATCGCATGCATATGTAAAAAGTCTTCCTATCTTTGTTTCTTGGACAAACAGAACACCTACTGCTTGTCCTACCTCGCTTAGGTCCCAACTGATGTACCTCTGGTTGCTGATTATCACGTAGTGGTCGACGAAAGGAAGGGTTTTGTCTTCGTTGGTTTTGAAACTCAGCTCATCCAATGTGTTTGGTTGAATTGTAAAAATCGATAATTTCAGGTAATTTCTTTTCACCAGTTTCTTCAATTATAGTATCATCATGATGCAATGTAGAAAAGAGTATTACATTATTTGACTTTTTTGTTACATATGAGACAGCCGTTATATCTTCTTTGAAGGCGAATGTTGAACTGCGAATTTCTCTTCCTCGTGTGTTGAGAAGTGCTGTTGGAATTTGCCTTTTGTTATTCCTAACTGCCCCAACCGATGTAAGATGATGAGTCTGAAGTAGATTGATCATGAACGGATAAGTGGTAAACCAGTTATCGAAAGTAATATTATAAGTACCAGAAACTGGCTCAATCACACGTTCAACTATATTTTGCGGATTGTTACTTTGTCGGAAAAGTCCTTCTGGCTGTATGCCGACGTAAACTTCCATGTTTAGACGGTAGTAAGTTTTGGCATCCACTAGCGCAAATACTTTTAAGCCATACCTCGCTGTAGGGATGCGACATCGGTAAAAAACATCGATGTTGAACATCGATGGTAACATCGAAGCTGAACATCGATAGTACCGAAATATCGAAAAGAAAACATCGATGTTCTAGAAACACCGATGTTTTTACAAATGTTGAGTAATGTGAAAATAATAAACTAAATAAGTATTATATAAACGTGATTTAATTGCTGAAAAACGTGGTGTATGCGTAATGATCATCATCAGAATTTTTTTCAAGAATACAGCATTTTCATTTCTACTCCCTGAAATTGAAGAATAAAATGGAATTGGAGGACTTGTTTTGAATATGTTTTAGTTATACAATAAAGCATCTTAAAAACAATAGTTACTAAGTTTATTTCATTAAAACAGTGTAACCTTAACCTAATATTAAACAATTAAAAATTTTGGCTTGATAGATATCTTAAACACAACCAAATTATTAGAAAAAAAACAAATAAGTAATATATTAAAATTATAAGCCCCAATAATGCTTATCAATATCTTGTAAAAATAACAGTTTTAATTGCAGCTTTCCTTTTATTCTGTTTCGTTGCTGGGTTACTGTTTGGCCAGCTTTAGAAAAGAGTCGTTCAGACGGTAGGGATGTGGCTACAACTGCTAAATATTTATGTGCTATAATTGCAAAATTCGGGTACGTAGCTTTATTTTCTTCCCACCATTTAATTGGTTCTACTTTTATTGATAAAACTGAGCTTTTTAAATAAAGAGATAACTCAGATGAAGGGGCAGATGTTGATATTTCTTTTGTGTTTTCAGAGATTAATCTTGAATGATCTTCCCATAAATCAAATGCTTCGGGTATAGCTAAAACAATTAAAATTTAGATTAATTATCATTCAACAAATTAAGACAAAAAAATGTTTACCTGGTTCTTTTTCTTTTTGTTCATTGACGATAGAAAAGCTTTGTTGAGAGACGTCCATTTTCAGTTGCAGTTCCTCTTGTATATTTTGAACTGCTTTTGCACAATCTAATGGAGAAGTAAAATACATCTTCTTAAAGTGAGGATCAAGAAGCGTGGAAACTGATAGTAAATGAACTTGTTCTGCCATTCCAAAACGTTTGTTACATTCTCCTAAGAGAGATTCTTTTAATTTCTTCCCAACTTCGTATTTAGGTGTACTTCCTTCATTTTTCTTCTTTATATTAAAAATTATTGGAATGACAATGCTACTAGTTGTGTATTTTTCACCAGACAGTTGTTTTGTAGCAGTTTCAAGGGGAAGCAATATATCTTGAACCTCTTTTAGCTCTTCTGCTTCTCGAGCATTAATCATTCCTGGTGCTGATGAATGTCGATTGACAATTTGATTAATTATATCTCTTAATTCGAGAAATCTAGTAATGGAATAATATGTTGAATTCCATCTAGTGGAAACTTCTTGAATTAGTTTTTTCATATTATCTGGGTCTTGGGCTTTTCTTAACTCATCACTAGCATTTACACTGTGCTTAAACCACGTTATTATTTGTTTCATTTTTTTTTTAAGTTCTGTTAAGGGTTTATAAGATCCAATGGCTCATTCAGCGACTAAATTAATTTGATGTGCAAAACAGTGCAGATGTTTTTTTCCCCAAAAATTTTTTCCACTGCATTATTGATGTTTCCAACTCCATCAGTAATTATGGCCGAAACACGTTCCGTCATAATGTGCCAATCTTCCGTAATGGTAGTCAATACTTCCCGCAAATATTTTCCTGTATGTGACTGACATAACTCAGTGACTCCCAATACCACAGAATCTATTTTAAGATCATCAACAAAATGTAATGTTAACCCAATAAAACTTTTAGACTGCATCGTTTCAGTCCATATATCTGTGGTTATAGTATACAATGTTAAAGACTGTATTTTTTGGCGAAACAAATTTGACACAGCGATGTACTTTTTATCTAAAAGAGCATTAATAGTTTTCCTGGAAGGTATTTTGTAGAGGCCACCAGAGAGCTGCTTAATTAGGTTTTGAAATCCCTCATTATCGATAATGGATATCGGCTGGTAATCCCGACAAATCATATATAGAATGGAATTTGTTATTTTTAAATATTTTGTACCACTTTCACTATAAGATTCTAACCTTTTAACAGACTCTACTATTGTTTTTTGTCTTTTGTAAGGAGTGGGTGCATAATATCCACTTGTACTAGGTTGTTGAGTAAAAGAAGATGATGATGTTGATATTTCTGAAAGTGAAGAAGAGTAGATGTGTAGAGTTCGTTCTGGCATCAAGATCGGGTATCTTCGGCTCGTGTTCGTTTTTCAAGATGGCGGCTCGTGTCCGAACGTACCTCGTGTCTCGGGACCACGCCCCTCGGTCAATGGCAACGTAGGAACGTGGCTCGTGTCTCTAGGCCACGCCCCTCGGCCAATGGTGACGTAGGAACGTGCCTCGTGTCTCTAGGCCACACCTCTCGACCAATGGTAGACATCCTCGTGACGTTAGAACCTATCCTCGACCAATGGAGGCATAGGAACGTCCTTCGTGTCTTGCTGACCAATGGCGGACGTCCTCGTGACATCGAAACGTATCATCGACCAATGGCAGCATAGCAGCTTCAGTGGTGGGAATAGCAACACCCCCAGCGACCAATGACAGCATAGTAACGCCTCCTCGTGACGTTAGAACCTATCCTCGACCAATGGTAGACATCCTCATGACTTTAGAACCTATCCTAGACCAATGGTGGACATCCTCGTGACGTTGGAACGTATCTACGACCAATGGGAGCATAGAAACGTCCCCCGTGTCTTGCTGACCAATGGTGACATAGGAACGTCCTCAATGGGAACGTGTGCATCAACGTCCAATGAGAAAGACGTGCATGGATGAATGAGGGCTCACAATATTAACGAAAAGACGCCCCCATTCCCCCAATATCAACGAAAAGACGCCCAAACGCCCCCCACTCCCCCAATAATAACGAAGATTATGTCTCAACGTATGCTAATGAGAACGATGTAATGAAAATACGCCCAAACGCCCCCCCACTCCCCCAATAATAACGAAGATTACGTCTCGCATTTGAAATCATTATAAATATATTCTGCTATCATCAAATTCGATACATCAGACTATTCTAAGAATAATGACATCACCCGGATACGTCGGCTATTAAAAATTCCTCTCACGATATAACCGGAAACACATGTACATATTTCTAATTAAGCGAGGCATGTGTTGTGACATAAAATATATTACTGAGAATGGTGACATCATTGTCGGCTATTAAGAATTTCTCTCACGATATAATATTCACACGAACGCCGGAAAACATGTGGACATTTTTTATATTTCTAATTAAGCAAGACATGCATAAATGAATTTTCTCATGATTGCACAACATAGTTTTAGCGTGGGAGAGGCAGTTAGATAAATAGCAGACGCTATACAATCATCAGTTCAATTCAGATCGTAGTGTAGACAAGTTGTGTGCAAAGTACCGTTTGGAGAAGTTTCTGTGTTTGTGGAGTGTCGGCAATTATACAAAGTAAGTTTTATAATACTTAACCTTTTTATATCATTTAGAATTCATCATTATCTTTACTAATTAATTGTCAGTTAAAAGTATAATTCCCTAATAATTATTCTGATTTAAACATTTTTATTGAAATGAAATTACTTGGTTATAATCTATGTTCTAAATAATGCGGTAATTCATGTTTCTATGGAAGTTTTGCAAATAATATTTGGAGTTCGTCATTATCTTTTCCAATTATTCTTGATAACTTTTTGCTGCATTTTATTGAAATTATTTGGTTATAATCTCTAAAAATGTTTGTAGTTTTGTGTTTAACGAAATCTAAATATGAGTAAAATAGTATTGCTATATCGACAGATCTGACACGTCGACACGAACCACTGCGCATCAGATCTGCTCATTTCTCACCTCGAGGCCTTCTGATTGGCTCCAGACGTTATCCTATTTTCTGATTGGTGAGTTATCCGACACGCCCATTTTGCACACCTCACCAAGGACGAAAATAGGATAAAAGAACGTGCACAATCTCGAGAAGGCCTATTCGGTTTGAGTCTGACTCTAGATAAGACCTCTGGTTGGGGAGTACCTTACCAAGTTAAATAACTAGTATTCTTATACTCTTACCACCGGAAAGGAATTAGACTTCCTTTCCACCCTCGTTCCTGCTTGTTCCAGCTTTGTATTATTTTGGTTTGTCTGTTCTTGTAATAAGAACTATATTTATTTGTGTTATTCTCATCCGAGAATATTATATATATATATACTTTATTATTGAACCTTGTATTTGTGTTTACTTCTTTCTACTCGTTGTTCTTTCCCGCAAAGAACATTCGTTGTGGGCTCTTTTACAGATTACAGGTGTATTTTTGCTCAACAGTATTGTTGCCTTGATTATTGACATTTTACCAACCTTCTTATTAATATATGTGTATATTATTATTGATAAACTGGTACTTATATGTTTACTGCCGCAACGTTGTTGCTACAGTTATTATCTGCGTATGTTAATCCATTTTACTTTCAGCCGTTGTAATTGATAACCATACCTTATTCTCTTTTACAGCATTTATTCTATTTGCTTATACTTATTTCTCGTCTATGTATTAGTATAGAGGTTATTATATTTATGTGTATACTTTCTTTCCTACCTAGTTACCGTTTAGCATATACATATAAACTCATTACGTTGTTCACCTTTATTTCATACTCTCATTTACCTACGTACACCATTTACACTTCATACCTTGTTCGTTAATAACTTTCTTTTTAAGGTACCTCTCAGGTTCTCGTGATCATTCTACTCTACTCTACCTATTTACGATACCATACATGAACACGATACTCTAAACTCGATTTACTAGTTGCAAGCTGTTCCATACGGGTACGAAAGACGGTTTCCGAAAGGGCAACCTCGCTCAATCCGAAATACAAACTTTCGTGCTCCGTAATACGAGCAGGCAACTCGAGTTGAGTACGAGTCGTGTCTCATTTACACGTCATTCACAGAGGGAGAGAAAACCTGAGATATACTCTTGTGTTTGGGAAAATTCTGTCGAACTGCCAACGATACATTCGACAAATTAATAAACAAAGAAACTTGTCTTTGCGTTTCTTTTCTTTTCAACCCCTTTTCTTGTTCCTTTTTGTTTCTCACTTTTGCAGACTTCAAATGGAATCTCAACGAGTCCTTAGGTCATCCGCCTCCGCGGATAGAGCGACTGATGGTGATCCGCAACCTCCCGCAGATCAGCCACAGCGACAGCTAATCAAAAATATTTCATTGCTAGTCAAAAATATGTCATTGTTAAATTAAAAATATACATATTGTACTAGATAGAATTAAAAAAAAATAATGCTAGTTACAAATATTTCATCATTGTTAAATTAAAAATATACATATTGTACTAGATGTAATTTTAAAAAAAATAATATTGCTAGTTAAAAATATTTCATTGTTAAATTAAGAAACTGTATATTGTTGCAGATGGATCTAGCCAAAATTAATGCATCCTCTCTGCTTACAGAGAAGAAAATTAAGTCAATTTGTAAACTGAAGGAGCTGACACTGGGTGCGCCTTTCAAAATCGTAGCTGCTAAGTTGGTGAAGGCGAAATACGGGGAAGCAGTTTTACTGGAATTGGAGGAGAACGTGGTTTTCCTGCCAAACCGCGTAACAAAGGACTACGTTCCATTCATACCGGAATTTTCCACTAAAAAGTATTCTCTGGTATTTCGAGGAGTGGTGGACATTGGAACAACGCAGCCAGCCGCAAACTTCGAGATTATTGAGCATTAAAAATTTTTGGTGAGTTTTTTCATTTATTAATTTATTGCTTTTTACTTAATCATGAGTAATATTGGTGATCTCAGTAGTGACATTGTACAACATTTAATTAAAGCGCGAGATGTTTTGTTTCAAAATTATACACCGCGAGAAGCGAATATTTGGTTAAATCACATTAAAAGACATTTGACTTTGTTTACTAAAGCGATTCGGTGTGGGGACTTGGAATTAGCTAAATTACGGCAACTACAGACAAACGCGGGGCATTTAAAGACAATTAAATTGGAAATTCAAAATTTCGGTCTTCGCGTGGGTGGTGGAATTACTAAACATCGTCGGGTTAAATGGGAAGATGTAAATTCCGTATTCGAGAGTAGAATCAGGACGGGTATAATTATTAATCTAGGACACAAAGATTTAATGCAATTTTTCGGGGATTGTTTTAAGTTATTTAGAATTCGAATTAAGCACATTTTAAAAAAATTAAATATGATAAAATGTAATATGACATTATGTGGAGAATTTATTAGAAAATCAAATCAAGGTGATATTAACCAATTTAAATATTTTAATACCAAGAATGAAGCCATAGACGCAGGAACAGACTTGGTTTTATGGTTTCACACAAACATAATCGATAAATTAATGTCTAAGCTATCGGAATTTGAAGAAAAGGGATCAGGGTGGGCTTTGAAAAAAATTGTTTCTTTAGAAGTCAATATTAACAAATATGAAGTGGGAAATGGGGCATCATCCTTCATTAAATTACCAATAGAGATTCAGAAAAAACATGCCTGCATAAATATCAACAATGATGATGAGGCGTGCTTCTTTTGGAGTGTCGTTTCGGCGATTTATCCAGCTAAATGCAATTCAGAACGTACTTCTTCGTATCCACATTATGCGACTGTCTTAAATATCGATGGACTAGAGACACCTATGACTATAAAGGGTATTTCAAAATTTGAAAAGTTAAATAATATTTCTGTAAACGTTTACGGGTTAGAAATGAATGTTGCTAAAGAGAGAACATTTTACGTAACAACTCCGGTAAGGCTATGCAAAACCAAATTAACTAAACATGTAAATTTATTGATTGTACAAGATAAATATTTTCCAAAATTGAATGATTATGAAGCACCTATGGCTCACGATGAAACTGTAGAAATTAAGTATCATTATTGTATGATTAAAGATATGTCTCGACTTATGTCCAGTCAGTTAAGTAAGAACCATAATAAAAAATTTTTATGTGATAGATGTTTGAATTATTTTAGTAATTTTGACAGATTAAATGATCATGCAAAATATTGTGAGAAAATCAATGAATGTAAAGTTTCTTTTCCATCATATCAGAATGTTGAATTTAAAAATCATATTTATAAACAAACGACTCCTTTTGTAGTCTATGCTGATTTTGAATCAATGTTGCACAAAGTTAAAAACAGTCCATTAAAATGCAAAACAATTAAGTATCAGCAGCATAAAGCCTTTAGTGCGGGTTATTACGTAAAATGCTCGTACGATGAATCTCTGTCGTTTTACCGAAGTTACGCAGGTGAAGATTGCATGGAGTGGTTTGCCAAGGAAATGACGTTGTTGGCGGCATTTGTGCAAGGAAAAATTAAAGATATTGTACCTATGAATGTCACACCCAGTTTTAATGCATCTAATTGTCACATTTGCGAAAAAACGTTTTCAGATAAGGATGTAATTGTTCGTGATCATGATCATTTTACCGGAGATTTTCGAGGATTCGCACACCAAGTGTGTAACTTAAATTTCAAAAAACTTTTCGTTGTCCCAATTTTTTTTCATAATCTTAGCGGTTACGATTCGCATATGATGATTAGAGATCTAGCGAAAAAGGGGAGTATCAGCCTACTACCAATAAACAAGGAAAAATATATTTCATTTACAATAAACGATTCTGAATCCAGCATTAGGTTGAGGTTCGTTGATTCACTGAGATTTTTAAATTCATCATTGGACAAGTTGGCTACCACATTGCAACCTGAGGATTTAAGATTTTTAGCTAGCGAATTTCCAAATACCACTCCTGAACAAATGGAATTATTGAAAAGAAAAGGCATATTCCCATACGAATATATTGATTCATTCAATAAATTGAATGAAACGCAACTACCATCAATTGATAAATTTTACAGCTCATTATCGGGTGAACACATCTCCAAAAATATGTATCATGATGCTCAGAATGTTTGGCAGTCATTCGGTATTAAAAATATTTTGGAATATAGTATGTTGTACATGAAAACTGATATTATGTTATTGACTTGCATTTTTGAAAATTTTCGACAAAAATGTCGAGGTACATACGGTCTTGATCCCGCCTGGTACTATACCATGCCTGGATTTTCATGGGATGCAATGCTAAAGTATACTGGATGTAAACTTGAACTACTGAATGATATCGATAAAATCATGTTTATTGAGAAAGCTATCCGAGGTGGCATAAGTCAAGTAAGTAATCGATACTCTGAAGCTAATAACAAATACATGCCATCTTACGATTCCTCAAAGCCCAGCAAATATTTGCTATATTTAGATGTGAATAATTTATATGGTTGGGCAATGTCTCAATATCTTCCGTATGGTGGTTTCGAGTGGGTTGATACTAATATTGATGTCTTGTCTATTCCTGACGATGCTTCGGAAGGGTACATACTACAAGTGGATTTGGAATACCCAGAACACTTGCACGACTTACATCGAGATTTACCGTTTTGTTGCGAACATCGTGTTCCACCAAGAAGTAAGCTTCCAAAACTTATGACCACCTTGTACCATAAAAAAGAGTACACCTTGCACTATCGCAATCTAAAACAAGCTCTGAATGCAGGACTCAAACTAACAAAAATCCATAAAGTGTTGAAATTCAAACAGAGCGCTTGGCTTAAGCCATATATCGATCTTAATACAAAATTGCGAACTGCAGCAACAACGGCATTTGAGAAAGATCTTTTTAAGTTGGCCAACAACGCCATTTTCGGTAAAACGATGGAAAACATTAGGAAACATCGCATTGTAAAACTTGTATCAAAATGGGATGGAAGATATGGAGCCAAAAATTTGATTGCTAGTCCACGATTTCATAATAGAACCGTGTTTGACGAAAATTTAATGGCGATTGAACTTAACAAAACAGAGCTCATTTTCAACAAACCATTGTACATCGGCATGTCAATTTTAGATATATCCAAAGTGTGTATGTACGATTTTCATTATAACTTTATGCTACCATATATGGGAGTTGAAAATTGTAAGCTAATGTATGGGGACACTGACAGTTTTATCTATGAATTAAAATGTGATGACGTTTACAGAGATGTTATTAAAGCAAATTTATCTAAATTCGATACATCAGACTATTCCGAGAATAATATTTATGGAATACCTCAAGTCAACAAAAAAGTTCTCGGAATGATGAAAGATGAGGCAAACGGTCGCATTATGACTCATTTTGTCGGACTTAGATCTAAAATGTATTCGTTTAAGATTAGTACGACGGATGAGGATCGAAAGGCATTGTGGGATAAATACAAGAATAATATGGATGATGCTAATATTGAAAGACTTGCAAATAATTTAGGTGTCGCAAAAAAATCTAAGGGGGTAAAATATTCAACTGTAAAAAATGACATTACTTTCGATGATTATGTTAAGTGTTTAAACGAATTTACAACTAAAAGTGTTTCCCAATCAACGTTTCGTTCCTACGCCCATGATCTTTTTACAATAACACAAGAAAAAATTGCATTAAGTCCCTATGACGATAAACGTTACTTGCAACAAAATTCTCATGACACTTTACCTTGGGGTCATTATGAAACCACAATGATTGAGTAAAAACAAAAATTAATAAATGAAAACATAACCAATTTTTTATAGCTTTATCAATCTCCACAGGAAAATGGATCAGCTATTCTTTAAATGAATATGTAGAATAATATTTGTAATTTTGTTAAACATCAATTTGTAATATAAGTAGAAAATAAAAAACTTTAAAAAATATACATTGTTTTCCTATAATTTTAAGTCTCAATCTTTTACAGCGTTGTGAGACATTTGACGTGAAAATAAAAGACATCTTTGCATAAATATATTTATTTTGATTATTACATAAAATCATTTACAACTTTAATTTTATAATAATATAAATATTCTCTTAAAGCATTACTTAACAAAGTGTCTGAGGAAATTTCACAAAACGCAGTTAAAGCTTCAAGTGGTCCATATAAACTGCTTCTGCTGCAAAAGTTTGATTTTATTATGTCGACAACATTTGTATAATAAGCATGAAATTTTAGAGTGCCCAATAACGATACACGATGAGACACCAGATTGCGATCCGCTTCTATGATTTGGTTAACGTCACCTTCTTCTAGATAGTATTCAACACCATGTTTTTCAACAACGATAAATTTAGTTGTATCATACACTACTTGTTTAATTTTACAATAGTCTCCACACTCGAATGTTACTGGACTTGTAGGTTGATCTTTCAGAATTTGAATAAACATCGCAGTCATGTCAGTCCACTCGGATGTATTTAAACTGATTTTATTAAACTTGTTGTGCTGACACAAAATAATGGCTGGTGAGAAATGGCGAGCTGGAGAAAGGCCAACTTTGATTATACAGTTGTCAAGCGGAAAGGATGCTTCTAGTAAGTAATACGGTTCATTTTTTGCTGCTTCTTCGAATCTCGCCAAAGCTCTGTCTATGTTAGCATAATAATTGATATCATCTGATGATGAATCGGCGGCTACCACCATATCGTCTGATGAACTATAACCACTATCTTGAGAACTCATATTGATGAACTGGCAGGAACAACTGAGAGTGAGCTTGCAGCATTTATGAAATTTATACTTTTTGTCACGTCACCCCCACTCATTTAGTGTATATCTACGCGGCGTATGTAAAAGTAGATTCTAAATGATATCTTTAACGTTAATCCAGCTATTATGGCTACTATCAAGTCCCAACCATTGAACATACATCTTATTTCCACGTCTGCGCAGTACTTTCTCAACTAAATAAATGTCTGTATTTTTTGTTTTCTGTAATTCTTCTTCGTAGAATGCTCCTTTGATAGGCGCTCCAGTCATATCTTCAATCAAGTATGTTGTGGGATTCGTTATTTTAATTTCAGCAATTTTAAATAGTTCTGTTGTCCAATTCGGTTTATATCCCTTATCGAAAATGTGTTTATTTTTACTAATGCGAACCACGTCACCAACTTTCAATTTTCTTGGACCGGCAATTTTCAAGTGAGTATAATATTTTCGTAAAATTTCCTTTTCGTTAGATTTATTAACATCAATAGGTCTAAGTCGAATTTTGCTGTGTTTCGTATTATTGTACTCTTTAGTAATTTGAGGCAAGATATCGATCCATTTGTAAGTTCCGTTAAGACTGAAATACTTGTAAAGTTTTTCCTTCAATGTTCGAATAACTCGTTCACATATGGCTGCTTTTTTAACACTAAAGGTATTATAGTGATTAATACTATGCTTTTTCATGAGATTTTGAAACTTGGAATTGAAAAATTCTGTACCTTGGTCTGTTTGTAAATTTTTCGGACATCGTCGAGTATGAGCGAGAATATCCGAAAATGTTCGAGTAATTTCCTCCCCTGTTTTCGTCTTTAATGGTCGAGTCCACACAAACTTTGAAAAACAATCAATTACAACAAGAATGAGCTTGTAAGATTTATTTTGACTGGCATAAGGTCTCATCTCAGCAAGGTCCATTTGCCACAAATCATCTAGTCCTTTAATGATTGTTCGTCGACGAGGATAATTTTTTCGTGCGGGCTTGTGTAGCTCGTTAACTAGTTGTATCTTCTCCTCGGTAAATGCCATGTCTAGCTTCCAACGCTTCAACTCTTTGAACTAACGCTAATTCGTTGTTCCGTTAGCTTTATTATGTAATAGGTATTCTTCCATTGCATCAAGACGAACGACTAAATCATGTGAATTAAGATCTGCTGTTTTAATTTTTTTTTCTATTTCCAACGTTTTCAACATAATTTGTGCATTTTGGTTGGCGGCATCTGTAATATTCTTCGTCATTTCTTGTTTAAATATAACAAAATCATTTTTAAAATCATGCATTTGTTTTGATAAATCAGATATTTTCAAAGAAGTCATTTTATTGTCATCAGACAACTCGTTAACTTTTTTACTTAAATTATCTTCTATTTTACTGATGGAGTTTGAGATTTTTTGTTCGAGTTGAGTATCTTTTTGATTTCCATTTTTTTGCACCAAATTAATCTCTTTCTTAGAAAAGTTTTCGCACGAACAATGCTGTCATCTACATATTTCTTATTGGAAAGATGTATACCTGCTACGGGAGGATCTCGTTTAATATCTTTATGTACTTCATGTATCTGGTTTTGTAAATCCAAAATGGATTGCTTTAAGCCTTCACGTAGCTTTTTAACAACTTGTTCATTAGAACGGTAATGATGACGACCAAACTTATCAACACTCATATTGGAAATGATGCTCAATCTAACCTAACATTATTAATATATAATATCCGCTTCACGTAATTCGTTGATAATGGCAACAATTTCGTTATTGTGGGAGGTGTTTCCTGCTTCTTGGGAAGCAATCAGCAATTTGAGTCTGTCGCATAATTCGTTTGGATCATCCCAATATACATATTCAATAGGATTATCGTTGTAGATCAATTGAGAATCATTGACGAGCCCTGATCCTTTGGAGCTAGATGGTGAAGATAACGATGTTCGAGGAGACGTTGTTGACGATGATGAACGAGTTGCTTTCGCTAAACGAACAATACTTTCGAAAGGTGGTCTCTTTAAAGTAGATCGAGTTTTTGGTGGTGATTTCTTCGTTGTTGTATCGGTAGGTTTAAATAGCGGTTTAATAATATGATGATATTTTTTCCCAGTTGCACTTTTAAGACGACCTATGGCATCCAGGTGAACTTCGGTGCTATTTAATAGACTTTTATAATGTTTTAAATCTTCATCATTATAATCTTCGGGGTTATCATAGAAAATTAATTGGTAGAGCCCCGGCGTTCCCGGTAGATATCCTCCTCCCCCACTACCGTCACTGATGACGTGCACACTACCTTTGTTTTTGTTAAAGTTTATTCGTCGTTTACCCAACATCCAACCAAATTCATCAGTGTAAATAGGTCCATAGTTTTTATCAATTTTATTATCTTTCATCCAAAACTCTTTTATATATTTATGACTCATTGGAGGATATTGATCGATATATTCATTAATAGCCTCTTTCGAAGCATTATTAGGATCAAACATTTCATGTTCGTTAACTTGATCGGTTGATACTACATCGGGAAATACATCGTCATCGCTCTCTTCTTTTTTCACCTCTTCTTCCGTTTTGATGTCTTCCTTTTTGACATGTCTAAGATTAATAGCATGATGCAACGTTTTTGAGGATTGCGCAATATCTTTTAGAGGTTTTGCTATGGGTTTAAAGAGTTTATTTAGCGACTCGTCTTGTTCTGTTTTACCTAACTTTAGTGCTAAATACTTTTTGCGAATAACCCGAGCTAGTTCGGCAACTTTACGCTTGCGTGCAGCTACCTCTTTGTCTGACATATTGTTATACAATGAGTGTGTTTCAATCATACCTACAGTTTTATAAACTTGTCGAAGCCTTTACGATATCGTCCGTTAGAAATATCAAAATCCTTAACAATAACGAATGTACCGTATTTATCCTTCCAACATTCGGAGCAAAATTGTTTAAATTGGTCAAATGTCATGTCAGGTGAGACGTGATCGTCAAATACGTGTTTTAAATTGAGCTCATCCTGTTTAAACAATACAATAAGGTTAGCATTATCACGTAGAAGTTGTTTGCCTGCTCGACTATATGATTGACATAAGTATGCACAATCGATATCTTTATGTCTACCCATACAGTAATATTCACGTATTGTTTTTTGTGGATCCGTTGATACGTCATCAAATATGAATACTGAGTTTGGTTTAGCTTTACTGGGACTTATGACATCATCATTATCTTTAAATGGAAAATAGCCTACTTCTTTCACAGACTCCAACACTTCCTTCAAAAATTGATACTTGGGTTGAAACAACGACTTTGAATAAACGTAAACATTTGTGAATTTAGCGCCATTCGGGTCGAACAGTAATGCCAACATAACATTAGTTTTTCCACATCCACTTGGACCGCATATGATTGCACGAAAAGAATGTGGTAGCAATGCGCCATGTTTACTGGTTCTTGTCACGTTATCGACAAAATCCAAGTTTTCCACTGCTAGTGTCTTATCTTGTTGAATGACATTCATCTTGTGATTGAGATTTATTTTATACACTTGGTTATATAAAGATATTTAGGAACAAAGCGATTCATTTCAATGTTGGTCGTTCAAGGTGAAGGAGTGCTGAATTCTCTGATCAACAGTCTGCCGTTTGAATTGCATGCTCCTGGCTACCAATATCTAGGACCTGGAACTAAATTGCAGAAACGTCTAGCACGTGGAGATCCAGGGGTAAATCCGTTAGATCGAGCTGCGAGAGATCACGATATCGCATATTCCCAGAGTAATTCGCTGAAAGATCGACATAAAGCAGATTGGGTGTTGGAAAATAAAGCGTGGGAACGAGTTAAAGCAAAAGACGCATCTGTGGGTGAAAAAGCTACTGCCTGGTTGACTACTACAGCAATGAAGGCTAAACGAAAACTGGGTATGGGTATGAAACGCGGTAAAGGTGTTGGTTCTTTTAAGCGACATGTGCTACAACCAATTATCAAAACATTGAAACGTGCTCCACCATCACCAAATCTACGTAAATCCGCCCTACTTGCACTTGCAGCAGCTAGAACAGCCGTTAAGAATGTAGGTGGAAAGAAAAATGTACGAGTTCCAAGAATCATTCCATTTGAAGCAAAATCTGGTGGTTTTTTACCTTTAATCCCCATCTTCGCAGGCCTGTCCGCTCTCGGCAGTTTGGCTGGAGGAGCGAGCGCTATTGCCAAGTCTGTAATCGACTCAAAGAATGCTCAAAAGAAACTAGAAGAGGATAAACGTCACAATAAAGCTATGGAACACCTAGGCAAAGGACTATACCTACGAAAAAACGCTAAAGGTGGCTTTGGATTATATTTAAAAAAGTCAAAAAACTCCCGCTGAAGCTACCTAATAGACCTTTAACCAACGTGGACTTGAAAAAATTTGTTAAACTACTTAAAATTCCAAATTTTCGTGGTGTGTTTATGCGAGATAATTTACCACGTAACCCTCGTAAACATGAATGTGCTATAATTAATCTCGACATTTCCACAAACCTCGGTACACATTGGGTAGCTTACAAAAAGATAAACAACGATATAGAGTACTTTGACTCATATGGTTGCTTGAAGCCACCGCGAGAACTAGTCTCCTACTTGAACGGTGGAAGAATTTTCTACAATAACGATCAATATCAAAGTTATAACCAAATAAACTGCGGACATTTGTGTTTAAAGTTTCTCTACAATGGAACCATCTAACGAATTCTTGAGACGTGCCATTCGCATTTTTATGGAAAATATAACGAGTGGTGTTTGGTATGAAATGCCCCAAGATATTCGTGGTGTACTAGAAGATTATTTACCTTGCAAGAAAGACTATGATAAACATGTATGGTGTGATGTTTGTGGATTTATGGAAAGTGAATGTGTATTTTGTGGAGTACCGTATTATGAGAAAAATATAAATAAAACACAAACATGTAACAGTATGATTAAAAAAATAAAGAAGTTTTTAAAATATTTTGGTATTTAAATTACTACACCTTTTACCTCATATCAGTCATGTCTCGATTGTTGACCTTGACAAGTACTACAAACGAGTTTTCGTTTACTCCTCAAGTGCCTCTTGTGCTTGATCCGTTTCGACAATATTATGTAGCAGTGCTGGGATTTCATACATTTAATTCAATTCCAAACATCGATGGTGAAAAGTTTTATTTCTATGAGCAAAATGATCGTACAAAGTTGCAAAATATTGAAATTCCATCGGGATGTTATGAAATTACTGATATAGAAGCGTACATTCGAAATGAATTAATGCATAAATACAATTCGGTTCGAGAGTTTACTTTAAGACCGAACAACAATACGCTTAAATGTGAAATTCTCTGTCAAGATCATACTATTACTTTCGAGAAAGACGATAGTCTTGGAAAATTATTGGGCTTCTCTTCAAATAGAGTGTTGGAACCAGGAAAAATGCATTCTTCAGATCAACCTGTAAACATTATAAAAGTATCGAGTCTACTGTTTGAATGCAACATTACCGAAGGAGCCTTCTACGAGGATAGACCTGCGCACACCATTCTACATTTTCCGATAAGTGTTGATCCAGGTTTTTCTATTGACGAACGTCCTCATAATCCAATATACATACCAGTAAGCAACAGCATACGTGACATTACCAAAATTACCGTTAGTGTAGTTGATCAAGAATTAAGACCGGTCAACTTTAGAGGAGAGAAAAGTACGCTGCATTTGGATTTTAAGGAAACGATATAGATGGGTTTAATTATAAAACAAAGCTCTACACATCAATATCCATTAGTCTCACGCAAATCTTGCAAGCGACGTGACGTGTCTGCTGCCAATAAAGCCTTTCTTATTGCCATTGGATTACAGCTAAAAGATGTCAAAACGTCAATACATTCGACGACAGGTTCAGGAGCCTCAACCACCTATTTTAGATCTTTACCAGAAACCTCTGTTCGACGATACTATTAGAAAAGAAGAATTTCGTACATATACACCTTACATCAAGTCATTTAACAATAGCGACGTTGTCGAGTTTATCATAAATCAATCAGATGCATTTTTTGCCATACACGAAACACTTTTGGAAATTAAAGGAAGTATAAAAAAAGTGGGTAATGGAACTGTTTCTCTTGCACCGAATGCTGGAGCCTTCTTGTTTGATACATGTACATATATCCAAAGTTCACATGACATGGAAATAGTTAGAGATCCAGGTGTAGTCAGCACTATTCGCAGTTTGCTGTGTTATACTCCTGAAGATTCCAAGTTTCTCAGTACTGCAGGATGGAACTATCCGAATAATCCACATTTATCGGGAGACAGCTTTAGTTTACTGATTCCAATAAAACATATTTTCAACATTTTCAACGATTACAATAAACTAACCTATGGTCGCCAAGTTTTTCGATTTGTTCGAGCACGTAATGATAGAGACTGTATTTTAGTGGAAGAACCAAATGCTACAACAGCAACAACAGTGTCTTTAACTGTTACCAGCATGGAACTGAAGGTCAAACATGTCTTTCCGAATGACGATGTGAAAATTGACTTAATGACTCCGATTAAGAATAATACACCGATAACTATACCTTTCCGTAAATGGGAACTTAATGAACTACCTTCACTTACGGCTGGATCCCGACGTGAGATATGGAGTGTAAAGACAACTTCAGCTGTTGAACGTCCACGCTATGTCATTGTAGCTTTTCAAACTTCTAAACGAGATGACATTCACGCCGATCCAACGTTATTCGATAACATTAAGGTGTCCAGCGTACGAGTGGTTATTAATGGTGAATATTGGCCTAACGAGAGAATGCAATTGGATTTTGCGAAAAATGATTATGCTATAGCTCACTACAACTATACCGAATTCTTTCCCAGTTATACTCATTCGTCAACAAAACATCCAATCTTGGATTATAATGCATTTAAAAAATATGCTTTGTTTACTTTCGACTGCTCCAAACAGGATGATACGTCGTTTAGATCGGGAACCGTTGATATTAAGTTGGAAATCGAAGCAGATGAAGGTTTTCCTGCAGGCACTCGAGCATATTGCTTAATTGTTCACGACAGTCTACTCGAATACTTTCCTCTAACTGAAGTTATCAAAAATATCATTTAAATTGACTTATTCAATCATACCCAATTCAGTATACTATCAGCCATGATGAGGATCGCATTAGTTGACATTCAAGGATTCACCGTAGATGGGTGGTTCATACCCAAAGAACTCAGCATTGAAAAAATTGGTCATAAACGATGTCATTATATATTTAAACCTCCACAACCGTTTGCTACATTAAGTAATCAAGATAAGGAGACTGCTGTGTACTTGGAGAAAGACGTGCATGGTCTTCGGTATTCTAATGGGGATGTTAAATATTCAAAAATAAATAAAATACTGGAATCTAAGTTGTTGTATACAGCTGACTACATCTACGTTCGCGGAGAACAACAAGCAGAATTTTTAAGACACAAATGTTATATGCTTGACGTCTTTCCCATAATTATTGATGTTTGCAAGTTTGATGATTCCCCATACTCCACTGGAAACTTTGCTCCACATGATAACCCCTGCCACGCTACTGGACTATTTTCCTGCACCGAGAGAAATGTGGATCACCTCCGCCAATGGTTGTGTAACAAAATATTACCTATATAAATTGGATTTTTTTTTTAAATAAAAGATTAAAAAGTTTTATTTTAGTTTTATTTTAACAGTTTTACATATTTATTTTAATGCAAGATGATTCGCATTTGCGATTTACAAAAAATTTTATAATGATATTACTCGCTATAAAAACATTTATTACGAATATAATGCTTAAGAGTATAATTGATAATTGACTGCTGACATCATCATCATCATTATTATTAGTCTTGTACCATTTTGAATCACTTTCGGTGTTATTTGGGGATATTAGCATGATCTTGTAGAATGTTCCTCCTGACTTTGGTATTGCTTTGAAAAATACTGGAAGCCACCCATTATTCACTACTTCATGATCCATTAGAGTCCATTCAGTTCGATTGCAATCAGTTTTTACATCATTAAAACATATCGCCATGTTCTTAACATTGTTTGGTACGTTTGTATAGAGTACATTGTTAGCAATAGCTGTGAGAATGATGAATGGTGCTAGTTGAGACATCTTGTGGGTTGAATTCTTTTTAACGGGTATTGTGTTTTTGTTAGTTTTCTATCTGACAAATGGAACGCTGCAAATTGTTTTTCGATTGCGGTTCTATCTTCGTACCACTGTATATCCGCCTTCAACTTTTGTATTTTTTCCCAAAACTCTTCTAATCTACACCGTACGGTGGACATTGATGAAATAAATGTCTTTCACTCCATAGGTCAATATAAATAATATCCTTAATCACCCCCACTACCATGGTATAATAAAAAGAAATAAATGTTTTAATCCTTTATTCAAAAATACTGTTATTTAAATCACTAATTGTATCTTCATTATAATAATACAAATATTCCCTTAATGCTAAACTTAAAATACTAGTATCACAAGAAGCCTCACAAAATGAATATAAAATGTCTATTGGTTGTAAATCGTTTTTGAATGAAGTAGCAATTTTCAACGCATTACAATAGTAATCTAAAAATCTCAGTCCATCGAGGAAACGAATGCGTGGTAAAATTAACTTCTCGTTTCCTTCAATAAGATTCTTAACATCTTTTTCAAATATCTGCAAAGTAACACCAAGTTTCTTAACATTGAGCCATTTAAGTTGATCTGTAGCTTGAGTTTCAATTGCTAAAAATTCACAACATTCTGGAGGTTCATCTTCACAATAGCATTGTAGAGGCATGAGGAAAAACTGATTATATTTACGATTAAGTTCATCGATGAATCGGATCCAATCACATATACCGAACGATATCTCATTATTCTCGCTGCTTAATTTAACACCTGGTTCAAATGATTGAGCTGAACTTAATCCAACTAATACTTTTAAATTCTCAAAATTATACAAAGTATTAAGCAGCATCACTTCACTTTTGGCTTTTACTTCCACACTGTTCATGTTGTAATGCCTACGTTTCGCGAAATAAAGCTGTGAACATGAAAACTTTTAATTATATCTTCTTACCTCTCCACTCCAACGTATAAGTGGGGATATCGTAACATTCTACGCAGGACATATTTCAACGTAGGACGTGGCATAAGAAGACGAATAAAGAGTTTATTAAAAAAATGTGTCAGGTGTGGGATTCGAACCCACGCACCCTTTCGGGTATCGGAGCTTAGATCCAACGCCTTTGACCACTCGGCCAACCTGACTTATAGTATTCAATGTAGGATGTGGCATATTATATAACATTTGACGTATTAGCGCGGAACATGAAATATAACTGAGTAATTGATAGCGTCTGCTATTTATCTAACTGCCTCTCCCACGCTAAAACTATGTTGTGCAATCATGAGAAAATTCATTTATGCATGTCTTGCTTAATTAGAAATATAAAAAATGTCCACATGTTTTCCGGCGTTCGTGTGAATATTATATCGTGAGAGAAATTCTTAATAGCCGACAATGATGTCACCATTCTCAGTAATATATTTTATGTCACAACACATGCCTCGCTTAATTAGAAATATGTACATGTGTTTCCGGTTATATCGTGAGAGGAATTTTTAATAGCCGACGTATCCGGGTGATGTCATTATTCTTAGAATAGTCTGATGTATCGAATTTGATGATAGCAGAATATATTTATAAAGATTTCAAATGCGAGACGTAATCTTCGTTATTATTGGGGGAGTGGGGGGGCGTTTGGGCGTATTTTCATTACATCGTTCTCATTAGCATACGTTGAGACATAATCTTCGTTATTATTGGGGGAGTGGGGGGCGTTTGGGCGTCTTTTCGTTGATATTGGGGGAATGGGGGCGTCTTTTCGTTAATATTGTGAGCCCTCATTCATCCATGCACGTCTTTCTCATTGGACGTTGATGCACACGTTCCCATTGAGGACGTTCCTATGTCACCATTGGTCAGCAAGACACGGGGGACGTTTCTATGCTCCCATTGGTCGTAGATACGTTCCAACGTCACGAGGATGTCCACCATTGGTCTAGGATAGGTTCTAAAGTCATGAGGATGTCTACCATTGGTCGAGGATAGGTTCTAACGTCACGAGGAGGCGTTACTATGCTGTCATTGGTCGCTGGGGGTGTTGCTATTCCCACCACTGAAGCTGCTATGCTGCCATTGGTCGATGATACGTTTCGATGTCACGAGGACGTCCGCCATTGGTCAGCAAGACACGAAGGACGTTCCTATGCCTCCATTGGTCGAGGATAGGTTCTAACGTCACGAGGATGTCTACCATTGGTCGAGAGGTGTGGCCTAGAGACACGAGGCACGTTCCTACGTCACCATTGGCCGAGGGGCGTGGCCTAGAGACACGAGCCACGTTCCTACGTTGCCATTGACCGAGGGGCGTGGTCCCGAGACACGAGGTACGTTCGGACACGAGCCGCCATCTTGAAAAACGAACACGAGCCGAAGATACCCGATCTTGATGCCAGAACGAACTCTACACATCTACTAAGAAGTACTTCGAGTGTCGTCGTTATACTCTGTATCAGTAATTACATCTACACTTTCTTGTACATTGACTTTTTTATAGAAGAATTACCATTTTTGAAAGAAAATTCTTTATGTGTGCTCTTTAGGTGGCATTTTAAATTGGATGTATTGCCACATGTTTTAATTCTTTTAGAACATAATCGACATTTTGCATAATTTTTATCTTCAATGCATTTATCAAAGTATTTCCACAAATCACTTTTAGGTGGCATGTCTGTTTACACAATAATAAACACTACTTTAAATAAAACTTTAAAATGGTACGTAACTGTAACTAATAGCTCCGATTTCGCCTTTCAACCTCACAATTGAAGTCAAACTATAATAGAGGAACAAGGATATGAAACTATAACACAATACATACCCACCATGTGGTTATATACTATGAACTATAAATTGAAATTTAATTTTTAAAGTATACATACCCCATAGGGAATTCACAGATTCACAGGTCGGGGAACCCCGGACCTACACAGGTGGTTCATAATAGATAACAGAGTCAGGGAACCCCAGGCAATACCATTGTTCGCGGTAGCGGCAATTTACCAAAATGTATTGAGTGTGGCCTATATGTGGAATCAGTCACCACGATCTTGTCGTTGTAATACATTTAATATTCACATAATTACTGGACTTTCTAAAATAACTATTTTTTACTAAATTTAATAACATATTTTAGCCAGTTTGATTTCCCCAGATATTAGTCATTTTAAAAAAGTTTTTCCCCAGTCCCCAAAGATTATCAATTTTCCCCAGTTCTGAGGAAAAATCCCCAGACCTGACATCCCTGCAGTGGCAGTTTGCAGTGATGAAATTTATGTTAAAAATGAAACACATGCAATCAAAAGCAATAAGACATTTAAAACTTAATAGTTTAGAATTACCAAGAAAGAAAAAGTAAATAGTTTTTAAAAAGTAAACAGTAACATTTCAGTATAAATAATAAAGTTAAAAGACATCTCTTGCAATTATAGCAACTAGATTTGGCAATGTTGACAAATCTATCCGCAAGCTGGAATACTTCGGTCATATTATGAGACACCCTGAAAAATATGATCTTTTACATCTGATCATTCAGGGAAAGATCCAAGGTAATCGTGGTCCTGCTAGAAGAAGAACATCATGGCTGAAAAATCTAAGGCAATGGTATGGAAAATCAACTACATCGTTATTTAGAGCTGCTGTCAATAAAGTCACGATAGCGAATATGGTAGCCAACATGATATCCAACGATCGATAACGGTCATGGAACTAGAAGAAGAAGAAGAATAATCTATCAAAGGACATATACCCAAAAATCTCTAATAATCAACTGCAATTAATCTCGAAAGGAACAAATATTTACTCGTTCTTGTTTTATATAAAAAATTGCAGAATCCATAAAATAATATAATCAAAATGTACTTTTTAAAAGCATTCTTTTATATTTGAAGCATACAAAATATA